>JABGLZ010000414.1:0-28925 GCA_014705045.1 Colletotrichum theobromicola | reverse complement strand
GAGGGTGGATGGGGACAGCAGGAGTGATGAAAGGAGGCGCTGCTGCTGTTGCTGCTGTGACCTGTGGTGGTGGTGGTGGTGGTGGTGGTGCCGGGTGCTGCTGCTGGGCTGGGCTGGGCGCTGGGCTGGTCAGTGGTTTCTCTGAGACGGCTGGTTCTGATGGTTCGGATTCAGGGAAAACTGGGCAATGGGTAAAGAGCGTTGTGCCAGGGGAAGACCCATGGGAACAGGGGCGGTTCTTGTGTCTTGTGGACAGGGGTAACCAAGGTTGGCCGGGGCCAAATACGGGGGTGCGGGTGGGAGGGAGGGAGGGAATCCCGCGCAGTTGAAGCGTGAGCGGTGGATTCCCTCGCGGTCTCGGGATGCGGTTGTGGATGGATTTGCGTGTATGCGACAGGGGTAGTGACGGTACGGGGTGGTGCCGGCTTGGGCTGCGTAATTTCGATTTTTTGGGGAGGGAGCGGATGCACGAGTTTAGCACTTGCCTCGTAGCACCCAGCAAGTTGGTGTTGGCAAGGCCTAGCCTGTGCCTGTGTGCAGAACCTGCGGTACGTACCCTTCGCCAGCACACAGGCTGCGTTCCATTTACACGTCCTCTGAGTGCGAGAGTCGCTCCTGCTATGCATGCTTAGGCGAGGCTGGATCAATACGATGCGGCAACAGCGGATCTACTTCCTGCACCATACTCCTTGGCATGCCTCATCAGGTACCGCTCTCGTACCTGCGCCCCAATACTCGACTCAGCTCGTATAGCTGCTAACAGAGCTACACCACGCCTAAAAACACGGGCGCGTAAGGAAGGGGCGACAGTCCAGACGAACACGCTTGACAACCACAGGCTGCATGCACGAACAGAGTAATCTGAAGTGCTGTCAGCACTGTACGAATCCTTCCCTAAGGTACACCCGACACCACGCCAACACAGCCTGGTGCTCAATTACGAGAAGAGATGGGAGGCACAGCATGTCCTGTCCGGAGGGTGCTCACTCACTGAGGCGATTCTTTTGGGCAGCCCGTAAAGTCGGTACCTTAGGGAAACAAAACATCTCGCGATCCGTCTCTCCCCATCTCGCTGCAAGGTCCGAAGCAGGTTTTTGGGCGGTCCAGTACCTCTGACGACGGCTGATTTTCGCTGATGAGCGCTCCTGATGCACACCTCACTCGCTCGTCTGTTGCCGTCCAATGCCGTCGACACACCAGCAGCAGCAACACAGACAGGATCTCCGTCGCACATCGTGCATGGCGGACTCCCGCAATCATAGCGTCATTCAAACCTCCAAAGTGCACCGCCATCCGAATTCTCAAATGCAATAAGCAGTCAGCCAAGACGGTCCGCCATGCACACCAAAAGTTGTTTACCTTTACGAGTCGCTCCCAAGCCAGCCAACCGTCCCATCTCCTCCCTCCCGCCTCCCTCTTTTGGGTCTTGTCTCGTTGTGACTTTTCCCAAATTCGACTACTCCCCGTTCTTCACTCGGCAACCACAGTCACAGGCACACGCCGTTCATCGTCATTCCCCTTTCTCCAGCCTCTCTTTTCTCACCTCACATCCAATGCCGTCCGAACCACCATCTCCTCTTTTCTTACCCATCGTAAGTACGGGGTAGGTCAGGGCCAAGACCCATAGCTCTGTCGGGTCCCGAATGTTCCAAAATGCGTCCAAGACCCTTCCAAGACTTCCAAGGCGACACTGCCCAAACAGCCCGGCACGGGAACACTGACGCAAAATCAATAACAACAAATGTCAATCGGCATGTTGCCCATCGCCTTCGCGCCCGTCCAGACGCCGGCGGCAGCCATGCCGCCCGCGACATTGAGTGTTTGGGTCGCCGCCCACGCCCAGACACAAGCCAGCAGCCAGACTATCAAAACCGCTAGAGAAAGCCGCAAACCCACACTTCATTTCATTACACCTCAAAGTTGTCGTCGCCCTCGTCTTGACTCTCGAGCACTGCCACATTCCCTCTCGACGGGAAGGAACACGACGGCCGGGCATGCATACGTACGCCTTACTCCAGCGAACCATGCATGCCATGCCCTGTCGGGGGACCGCTTGCGCTTGCGCAGCTTACCTGAACAACCGGCTTCCGGGGAGACTCAACAGAGACACCCGAACGAGGGAGGCTCGCGGTTCGTTTCTTCGAGAAACATGTCTCTGCATCTGTTAATCACAAGTTGAATTCCTACCAAAGAGGCTCGACGTCACCGATGCATTCCCCAGCCTACGGTCACCTGTATGCGTGATCTCGCACCAGCGAGATACAACCTGGTTGGTTTGCTGGGGGGAGGGAACCACGAGCCTGAGACGTCTAAAATTGGCCAAGGCACCAACAAGGCGGACTCGTCCATTGGACAGCCAGTCCAACACTGACCGGGGACTCTCGTGCTCGTCGGCGCCCATTGCTCTTTCTCTCAGTGCCGTCACCCGTCGACAGGCTCTTCACCAAAGATCGATGCCGGTTATCCTCACCCTGGAACACTTCCGGCAGCACCATCGTTTTCCCCTTCACTGCAAGCACCCGGCCAGTGACATGCCAAGTCACAGCCCACAACAGCGCGCTAACAGCGACGGATCAACGTCCAATGTTTTGGCCCGAGAACGAACCGCTGGCCCGATGTAAGAGGACGCTGAAAATCACAACTTTGCTCATCCATTCTCAGTCGCAAATCCTCGCGAGAAGTCTCCAGCAAAACCAGGTCTGGGCGCGCACCCCGAGTAGGCTGTGTTTTTTTAGCCATCAAACCATGATTTCTGGAGACTTGCCTCATCGAGACCCGGGATTGCAACCTTCCAAGCATTTGGTTATTGCTGACTATTAACGTTTTATTACAAGGTTGGTTTTTCTCACCCACCAATCATCACGCCTCACACAGGCCTCTCTCTCTCTTTCTCTCGCTCACGCTGGTCACCCATGTTTTTTGTTCGTCCGTCTCTGCCGTCTTGTCGCGGATCATGGGTGCATCGCCACGATTCGGCTCGAACAAGCTCCAACGCTCCGACTCTAGACGAGCGCACATCAAACATTATTCAGAAACAATCTCAATTGCAAGACCTCTCAAAACCCCCCACATTTCCAAATTTCCCTTCTCCTCCAGACTCCAGACTCCAGTCCACCACCGCAACGCAGCACATGCGTCGAGGCCTTGACAGTGTTTCATCTCCAACAGCTAATTCAAATAAACAATCCCATGGCTGTGGGTTCTTCTGGCGATTGGCACGAGCATTTTATAATGCTCATCACATTAGAGTGGTTCTCGCATGCCATTAACCTTCTCCTTGCATCGAGCATCAGTTCTTTCCATGTTTCTTCCTCACCAGTTCGAACTCATTGGCGCGGTCTTAGTCAGAGATGGGCAGGTTGCAAGTGCACCACCCACTTGATGCTCGTAAGTCGATGTACTGTGTAAGTGCATGGATGACGAATAAAACGCTTAGATGCATCATGAATCCCACTCCACGCGGAAGACCTCATGCGGTAAGCCCTTATCTAGGATAACAGACTTTCAGGGACCACAGCAGTGTCCGCCAGCCTCTCACATCCAATCATGAGATTTTCAATGTCTATGACGTCCTCATTTATCCAATAAACTTAGTCGACAAAGCAAGCGTAAGGCGCAAAACCACACAAGCGTGCAGCATCCCCCCCACCCTCCGCTGAATAGCCGCGGCATTCAAGATTCCAACATTGAAGCATACGACAAAAGCCATTGGTAAGAGGACAAGCAAGAATTCCAGAGAAACAATGTCGCACGTAGCACGCAGCATCCGCCCGGCGATCCGCCGTCTCACCGCACCCCGCCCGGCAGCGGCGACGGCAGCGGCGACGGCAGCGGCAGCACCTCTTGTTCTCCAGCGCGGCTTCGCCGACAAGCCGCCCATCTACACCGAAAAGGCCGTCGACAATGAGCTCGGCGTCGGCGAGCTCGAGGGCATCAAGTTCCGCGTCGAGCCGCTGCGCCGTGTCGGCGAGGACGAGCGGACCATGCGCGCCCGTCTTCTCTGTAAGTTTTTACTATTTCCTCCGTATCTCTCTTCGTCCAGCTATTTCATCTACGTCGGTAACCAGCCAACTGACAAGGGGGGAAACCCCCGGAAAACCAGACCAGTCTCGTAAGCGCGGTACGCTCGAGTCGGACCTCCTGCTCTCGACGTTCGCCAACGAGAAGCTGCCGACCATGAGCAAGGCCCAGATGCAGCAGTACGACCTCTTCCTCGACGAGAACGACTGGGACATTTACTACTGGGCCACCCAGGAGGAGGCCCCCTCCGCCTCCGCCAGCACCACGCCCACCGGTGGCAGCAGCCACTCGGACGGCCTCTCCTCCGCGACGACCAACGCCGCCGAGTCTTACCGCGGCGTCGGCGCCGGCGCCACCTCGACCGTCGACGCGGGCCAGAAGCGCGAGGACCTCAAGCAGACGGACGGCCCAGCACCCCGCGCGGGCGAGTGGTCCAACACCGTCGGCACCTTCAAGGCCGCTTACCGGCCCGTCCCCGCGCGCTGGAAGGGCAGCGAGATCCTCGAGATGATCAGGACACACGTGCGGAGCCGCAGGGCGGACGGCACCGTGGGCGTGCACCGCGACGTCCAGGAGAGGAAGGAGGGCGGGCTGGGCTTCATGCCGCCCCTGTTCGACGTCGACAGCGCCGGCAAGAAATAAAGAAAATATAAACCGGGAAGTATAGGTTATGTATCAGGTTGAGAAGAGAGTGTAAAGATAAGCTGCCGGTGGTGGTCGGGAACGAAACGCTACGCAATTAAATGTACAACATTCTTTTAGGAAAAAACGGCATTCATTCAGGGAGAGGGGGGAGGCATGGCATAGACAAGCGTTCACGACGGCTTCATTGAAAGCCCCCAAATCATAAATAGCGTATATGAGTGTTGTGTAGGAAAAGCCGGCTTCGTTGGAAGAGGCTACTAATAGTGCCACGGCTTTCAAAGACTGAAAATACAAGGCACGAGGGTGCTATATTATTAATGGTGACGGTGCTATGCTTTTGCCACACGGCTTTAACTGACACGATTCTTGGCAATGACCTTAAGTCGGCAGTGGACAAATATGTGTGTCTTCAAACAGCTTTACGAATCTAACATGTCTGAGAGTCAGACGAGAAGCTACGCCTTTCTCTCCCCCCCGCCTGTAGCTCTGTCTGCAGCAAAACCACCCAATGGTGAAATCATTTTAAGCAACCCGCGAGGCATGCCAAGGTTCCGTGGTTGGTTGCATTTCCCCTCCAGCAAAGTGACAACAAGCGCAACCTGTAGCTGTACCAATCAATCTACATTGCTGACTGTGTTGCCATGCTGCACGATGATGGCGCCGTCCCGTCCGCTAACAGAAGGGGATCGACAGGGCAAGCAAACCTGTGTTATTATTAGCTCGACCCTTCTTCATCTTTTCAAGGTCCTTTGGCGGGACATCAGCTGAGTTTGATGTCGCTGTGTGTGCGTGTTATTGAACGGCGACGGAAGATTAAGAATTCATGATTGAGTTAAGGCAGGGTGCCACATGTCTGCGACAAAACCATGAGGTGTATATCCATGAATAGGCCGTCTGAATGCGGCCAGGTCCCCCTCCCTCCCCCCCAGATGCTTCTAAATGCCAAACCCAAAAATACCGGTGACAATCACACCATGCACACCCCCCTTCCCAAACCGTAAAACACCTTTCTTCGAGGCGCCTCAATTAAGAACGCCTTTTCCTTTCTTCAGCCATATATGCTGCAAATATGCTTCATCCCCAGCCGTAAAATATCGCCGTTCGCCTATCATCTCCTACAGCTTTCAAAGCCGTAATGCTCCAGAATTACCCCTTTTTCTCGTATCTTCAACCTCTCACTCATACTGGTCCCATTGCTGATTCCACGGCTTGTTCGTTCCTTGGAAATCCATACCGTGCTTGTAGCACCCGACCAGCTCCTCTTGATCAACACCGCAGTGCGTCTGCCCGTCACGGCCCTCGAACCACCCCAAACCGTACGTCTTGCCCAGGCCCTCGAGGTGGCGCACCATGCCCGCGTTGCTCAGCTTCGACGTGCCGACGAAATCATAGATCATCTTGCTCTGGTGGATGAAGGCCAAGTGCGAAGAGATGGTGTTGGGCTGTCGCGGCAGGAACGGGTGTCGTCTCCGAAGGAACACAATCGTTGCCACCGTACCCATGTACACCAGGATGAAAGTGGCCAGACCATACGAGATCCAGAACGAGGATACGGTCTCCTGCCCGGCGTTGATCCCGCCAAAATCACTGCCGCTAGGTTTCTGAGGCGGCTTGAAGGCGGCGTCGAGGAACTCGGTACCCACCACAGTTGCCAGACTGGTCAGCAGTACTGTCAAGAGTTCGGTCATCATGGTCCCGAAGCCGACGAGGAACATCAGGACATGGCCATTGAGGAAGGCCTGGAAAGGCATGTAACCGAACGGCATGGCGGTGTAATCCAAAGTAAGCGTTCTGGACGACGAATGTCTTTTTGACAGAATGTAGTAGGGCTCCATCATCCGCATGTCCGTTTCCAAGCCTCCCCAGCCTAGCTTGATGCAAACGGCCAGAGCTGTCACAACCCAAGGCGCCTTGGTGGTGATGATGCTCGCGTCGGAGAAGAGAAAGACCGGAATGAAGGCCAAGAAGAGGACAAGACCGATGACATACGGGAGATAGCCGTCAAGACGTAGCATGCGTGGATGCGGGTTCTCTGACAGGTAGTGCTCGCGGAACTGGTCCTTTTCCTGCGAGGAGAAAGGATTCTCGTCGTCTGGCGCAAGAGACGCGTTGCGAAGGACGTATCGACGATGCTTCAGCTTAGCATGGATATCGCTATGACTGACGACGTCTAGGTCTGCAAAATCCACCAGGATATGGCTCACCACAGCCATTGAAGCAAGACCTGCGATGCCCCTCACATCGGCCAGGAGGCCAGATCTCCGTCTCTGGAGGATGTAAAGCAGAACAATACCGCAGAATGCGCAGATGCACAGTGTAGAGGAGAGGAGCCGAGACCAAATTGCATGGAGGCGAATGACCTTCTCCTGGTCAGGGTGTGCGAGACGTGTGGCTCGGTCAGGGTACAGAACGAACGCCGCGGCGCCGAACGTCGGCACCAGAGAAACGGCCAAAGACGTTGATATGGACGAGACGGCAACGGCGTAGTGTCGCAGTTTCAACGCTCGAAACGGCCGCAACCAGCTTAGACTCGTCACGTAATCAACGTTGATGGACTCGGCAGCAAGTGCGCCGCCATCCTTTGACAGCTGGTAATAAGCTTCCAGGCGTCTTACCTCAAAGTCGGTGACCTGCCACAAGACACCGTAGGTGACGGAAAGCATTGTGGGAAGGAACTTGACGGCAAAGTATTGCTCTCCGGGGACATCAGCCGGGGACCGAAACTTGAGAAGCGGATCATGGCGCGATCTTTGGTAGAGCAACTCTACCATGATAGCTAGTGCAATCGATAAAGCGATCAGAGCAACCAGATAAGGCCACCTCATTGAGAATGGCTTCCAGTTGGGATGTGGGTAGAATACTTGCGTCTTCTGGCCTTTAGTGGAGGGGAACGTGGCCTGGCGCATGTTTCCCCCGTCGTCACCGAGATCCGGCCCGGCCATGACGCTGAGATCGACCTGATCCGCATGTTTGGTCTTGGGCTCGTCGATAATGACCTCGATTACCTCGCCTCTCTTGTTTGCTTCGTCTTGGCCGAAAGCTTTGAGAGTGGCAGTGCGACTGAGCTTGCGGGTGAAGGACCGTGCCAGTGACCCTTTGCGGCCAGTGGGCGATACTAAGAGGTCATCCTCCTTGATCGTGGTGTCTGGCTTGAAACCGGCGCCGAGGCCTCCCGTGAGGTGACCGCTGGCTTCCTGCTCCTGCAACTTCTTGAGAAAGGCGTCGTCTTGGAAGCCCATGGGTCCAAGGGTGGCGGTTACATCGAAAACGGGTTCTTCCTCCGCCACGGACTCGAAATGGGACTGGCTGATGGGTGCAGCAGAATGCAGGAGGGAAAGGTCATGCTCCTCCTCGGGAATGGGCTGGTGGGAGCGCAGAAGAGACGGGCGGCGGAAATTGCGGCTGGCCTTGGAGGATGTTATCGACAGATTATCGATGGCGGCAGGAACAGTGTCGTATCCGGCAGCGCCAGTATAGGCAAATGAGCCGGACCATGATGAAGCCCTCGATATGCGGGATGGGGGCTCGTCCGATTCATGCGGTGACGGTGAAGCATGATCTGAGTGCAGGTGATCCTGGAGCGAGGCAAGGCGACCCCTCCCGCGAAGTGGGCTCGAGGGCCCTTCGTACTGCTGCTGGTAGGTGTCCAAGTCGCTGACATCGGTCAGGTTGGAGATGCGATGGCTCAAAGGTGGTTTCGATGCGGGGGCTTCAGGAGGTTGATAGGAGGCGCCAAAGCCTCCGTTATGCGCCATCGTCTATGGCGTTTGCATGTCTCGAGGACACGGTCCGTATGCTGTGTCGGCGTGGTTTGTGTTCGTCGGAGCAGGAGCGGCGGGTAGGGAGTTCCACTGCAGTGGGACAGGTGCCGAGTCGGGGCCGTCGGTGTAAGTCGCGAGTCGGGTGAGAACGAGCGTCGTGGTTGAAGCGAGCGGAGAGGTTATGGAGAAGAAGAAAAAGAGAAATAGAAAACAGCGCTGTCAATCAACGACAGGCATTACAGACGACTTTGTTGCCCGGTCAGTTTAGCTCGCAGTAAATCAGGGGGATGGCGGGATTGAAAAGACGAAGACGCAGCAGGCGCTCGGAGATGGGGCAGCTGAAGGGCACCAGACAAGAGGAGAGGTTTGTAGGGCTGCCGGGGGCGGCGCTATCACAATCTTGGTGGAGGTGTAGCGAGGCCAAGACTGAGGTGATGGATGGTCCCCGAGGTGCGCGACGCAGGGAATGGAAAGCGCTTCAGGGGAGTTCAGGCTGGGGCCCCCGCTAAGGCAGGCAGGGCAGCCGTCGGAATGGGAGACACTGACTGGATTGGATTCGCATCTTACCTGAGTGAGTCCCCGTCACCGAGTTCTGATTAGGTATTCCGTATGTGTATACCGAGCCAGTCGGGCGTTTCGTTGGTTCGGTCTGGCGTCGTCCAAAGAACCGGTCCCTCCAGGGGAATTTCGGACGAGATGATAAGGCTGAGAAGATGGGGTGACAGCGCAGCAGCACGACGACGGGACGAGGGCAGAAGGCAGGTGAGGTGTGGAATGCGGCCAACATTAATGTCTTCATTCATCATCACTGCAGGCGGCGGCAAACGACTCGCCATCCGGCTCCGGACCGCAGACTTATGCGTTTCAGATGTCAGAGCAGCAACCGTTGACCAAGGACGGTCGACCCAAGGCAAGGTCCCCTTTATTTCGTTGACCGTTCAAGTGTCATCGCGACGATCCAGTCCAATCTCGTACCGGTTGAATCGGAGATGTGAAAGGGACTTTGCTTTCCCATCCCTGACCTCGTCGGATTTTCTGCCTCTGGACGGTCCTGACTCCGTCCATTCCCAGATTAAGCGTGGTATTGACGGTGGAGAAATATCATGGGGCAATCACCACGGACCACAGCTTGCTTCCAGGCTGCTTCCAGGTTGCTTGCTTGCTTCTGCTGCCCGCCCTCTCGAAATGGCAAGTTGCAGCACGGAAATTCGATAGTTGGTGCCTCCCCGACACCACTCCGACGCTCCGGATCCGCTGATCTTGCCCTTGACGCTTCTATGCCGCAAGCTGACTGGCTACCGTAAACGAGAGACAGACGCCCGACGCTCGACGCTTTCCAGCGGAAACCCTCCACGCGCGGGCTGCCTCGTGGTGCAAACATTCTTATTATTATTAGCAGTATGCATGCCCGGGCTATATTCAGACCTTACAGCCGGAATTCCCAGCCCACTGTCCGACACTTGGCACATCGCCGAACGAGTCGCTGGCACCCTGACGACACGATGTTGACATCACCCCAGGTTTCGTCGGGGTCTGCATGGGGGCTGTGTGTATGATTGCGAAGGCAAGCCGCCTTCTCCAACACGACATGCGGCGGCGTCTAGTCAGAGGCAGGCATCAAGCGCGCTGTCGAGACCGGGATTGCCCAGAAACACTACGGAGGCAGGTCCGTCATTGCTGTGGGCTTCCGACTGTATAGATCAGGCAGGCTGTAAGAGTCGTCGAGGCTCAAGGCAACCCTTTCTGACTTGGCTGCCGCATGCTGTCGCCTCCCTTTTCTCCCTTCTCAACTGCCCTGAGAGACGGGGAAACGGTCAACTGATCATTTTCTGCCTCAGAAGGCTGCGGTCGTCATCTCTCAACCCTCTCTTTTCTCACGCACGTCCTCGTCATACACACCACCCATTCAAATTGGCCTTGTCTTGCATCTGTCAGTGGGAGTGGCAAGTCCAGCTGAGCACCACACATTCATGGGCTTCCCTATCTTTTCCCTCATATTCTCCGACAATCCGCGACTCTCGAAACGCCTTCGAGTCGGTCCTGCCGCGCTTCATTTGCGCACCTTTCCAGCAAACGCATGAAATCCTCACTTTTAATCCGTCCCAACTCAGGACGCTCTTGAGACGAAAACCCTGACCGTTTGATCAACCCCAGGATTGGATGTACTGATTGCCGCGAGCGTCCCAGCGGCTGCGGGGCGTGCGCTTTGCACACAGGCTACTAGGGCTGCTCTACATCCCCACTATCAACAATCACAACTGGTCGGTTAGCTCAGTTGGTTAGAGCGTGGTACTAATATCTCATCTGAAATGTTCAGTAATGCCAAGGCCGGGAGTTCAAGCCTCCCACTGATCATGTCTTTTTGTCAACGTCGCAACTGCGATTGAATTCTTGGATCGCTCTGAGTCGCACGTTGGCTTTTCTCACTTCCTTATTTGTGAGCGCAAATATCTTTCATGCAAATGAGTGAGGTGAATGAGTAACCGAACAACAGTGAATCAGTTCCATCGAGATCCAGAATGTTTGTTTGCTCAATTGCAGGCTTCGACAGTACGGGTCACTACTTACGAAATTGATTAAACTGGCTTCTTCAGAAATCGTGTGTATGGGTGTGTATGGAGAGACTCTTCTCAATTGAGGGACTTTGGCACAGCCGTCACCGTCACCGTGTTGTTCCTGCCTTAACTTGCCTCTCCCTACCTCGACGATGCGTCAAGCTTGCGGTCATCGCCCAAATTTCCGGCCAACAATTGTCTTCATGCCCTTGCACCCCTTGCTTTTTAGGAGGGTGTTGAGTCATGGACATTTATGCCATAGCTGCCATCGATGTTGACATCTCCGTACGGGGATCCAGGGCAAGGGTACGACGTGTAACACGACGCATCTGTCTGGCGGCCCAAGTGTCAGCCTCTCTTCCCGTTCTTGAACCGAGACCGACATCAGTGATTTTTGCATAGCTCATCAGCAGATCTTTTAGATTTCCATGAGGCAAATTGCGATCTCGGAAGATGGCATCCGATTATTCAGAAGCGGAGCGGTTTCTGATGATATTACGCATGGAGCGGCGGCGCCGCCATATCAGACTTGAAGATGAATTTGGCCGGCCTACCCTGACGCGAGCTTGCCACCTGCCGAGCCTCAATGTATCCTTTTGAAGGTCAGATTTTTCCTGGAGCAGTCTTTATACAGAAACCCTTCTCGGTAGTTTTTACACCGACGGCACCCGTCATTAGTATCTATCACCTGGCCACTCGAGCCGACAACCTAGTATGAATGTACTTCAAATTGGAAGAAAGGTGCACTGTAAATGCAATGGGGCTTCTAGCTGGCATTGATATTAGATCACGTTGAGACATACGGTGAAGCGCATGAGCGAGGAAAGCACCCTGTCCGTCGTCAACAGTCACTCGTCCTGCCGGTGCTGCGCAGGCGAATTCCATCAGGGGTCACGTCAGTCAGTCAAGTGGTTCCGCTGTCCGCTCTCCTGGCTTCGCAGGTTTTCGGCCATTGCTACACACTTGATGGCGAACCAAGTGACATGATCTTATAGAGATCGACTTGGAAGTGACAGCCAAGAATTGAGGCTCCACAACGTTAAGGCGGAGAAACACAACCTCGACGCAGGTTGGAACTGCTTGGAGGGGCTTGTTGACCTGTTCTGTATCTGAGAAGGTCTTGGACGGCGTAGAAATGCGTTCTTTCCAATATGGATACCCATGGGTAATGGGTAATGGGTAATGGGTAATGGGTAATGGGTAATGGGTAATGGGTAATGGGTGATGGGTCAGAAAATGGGAAGCATTGCTGAGACTTTCGAGTGACTATGCGGTTGGGACTGTACACGACGCATCATTGAAGATGGACAGAATCCCACACCAAGACCTCAAGCCCGATGTTGATGGGGTTCGTTGATGGGATGCTTATACCGACTTCGAGCCGCGCCCCCCAGAACCACAAGAGTTGCACAGGCCCGCCGGGCAGATTCACTGCGCCTGGTGAATTCGTTTCGCAGACGACGCGAGAACAGATATTCACTTGGCTGATTGAGTGATTGCTTCCCATTCGATGATACCAAGGGTTCCACTCCCCGTCTTGACGACGTCAATTTCTTCCTATAGTTGGGTCATGTTGTGATAGGCTCAGTCCATCTTCCAGGTTGACTACCCATCTAGAGAGAAAACTGCTGGGGATCGCTCGGGAGAGCATTTTCTTCAAGGAATACACACTGATACCCCATTTGGCAGTTGTGGGACATCCCATAACGCAGGGGTATCTTCCATGAAGAATGTCCAATAGAATTGACAATCAGTGCAAGAAGGCGACTGACCTGAGGTTCTACACCACACAAATGGAGCTGAACGTCACCTGCCAGTCGGTCATGGGGCCACGACCCTCTCTATGAGAACTGCCTAGAACCATCTTCATGACTCCCTAAAGCTTGCCTTCTGATGGCCGCGACGTTCGACGTATGGTCTACTTGCATGCTGCTGATCTGAATGAAGTCGGAGTCGAGGCAGTTGTGTGGACAGCCGAAATCTAGCAGGGCCTTCTTCCCAGCACGACGGTTGAAATCCACAACTCGCTTCGGTTCGCAGACCCTTAGACGACAGAGCCACGAGGTATTGGTCTGAACCGTCCTTTTCTCCGTTACTGTAGGATACATCTGAGACGCATCCATGTTCTACCAGATGTGGGGATCGAGGTTTTATTGGACAGTACTTTTCATTAGAAGACCGGGATGAAAAACACCATCAGCCCGAGTTGTCTGGATACATGAGCTCAGAATTGCGTTTGAAGACGCTGGTGAGTTTCCAAGTCTGGCCTTCGATGAATGTGGCAACGTTTGCAACCTGCCATCTCTTTCGTGTATACGCAACTTATAGAAAGTCTCGTTGTTCCAAGTGGTGACCGTGTTGGTAGAGTGACAGCGACCTATACTTAGGCTACGGAATAGTGACCGCATAACGTACATAGTCTTGTCCCAACCAATGTCATGAAGGCAGTGCTTGTAGGGTAAATGATCATTTCCCAAATTCACTGTCATCTATCTAACCATGACCTAGGGTTCAGAGACACATGCTATTGCAGACACTATATGTATCTTGGGTGCTTGAAGAGGTCTCCCTAAGTTGACGTACCAAGAAAGTGCGTTCGAGCATGGTTCAAAGAGGCCGACTGGCTAGTGAAGTTCCTTCTTATGAGCTTGACTCAGAGTCTCTTTACAACACGACACACTCAATGAAGTGCCGGCTCCAAAACTCTGTAGGAGGTTTTCTGGCTTCTCCCTTTTCTCGCCGCCCGAGCGGAGGAAACCCAAGAGTCACAGGCCCAGAGAGGGCGCAGAGACAGGCCTTGTTTGACCCATACAACCAAACCCTCTGTATGACCTGGACATCCAACAGCTGCTTCCGAAGCCAAAACCCAGATCATTCGAGACGGAGACGTGTGAAAGATTCAGCGGAGGTTCAGACTAGGATCCGAATGGAGAGAGGTTGATATGGGGATGCTCACATGCAACATGGCTCGACTCGATTCTGCATGTGACTTGGAGCAGAAATATATCTCAGCAGCCCGTCTCAAAGTCTCACCACAATAAATCAAACCGGCCTATACAGGCGAATCGTCTCACACGAAGGGCCACCACGCCCGTGTCGAGTTGAAGACGCAAAGCGACAGCGCCCCAGCTCTTGTGTGGATGAACTGGTTCACACAAAGACCTCAGCAACAGATACGCAAGCCCGATATCTGCACAAGCATAGACCGATAAGACATACAAAGACTTCTTGTCTAATGTTTTGACGGTGTCGGGGTGTTGTTGACAAAACACTGCAACATGGGGGAAGGAGGATTCTGGGAAGATCGTAAATCTCGCGCGAGGTTCAGATATTGTTTTGTTTCGACTTCCTATATTTACTACCAAGGAATCCCATTGCGACATGTTAAACTCCACTTCCTCACAAGTTCCCAACAGGAAAACGGTGTGGTTTGGCGCTGGGTAGGAAGCAAACCTTAGGATGCGCTTTTCAAGTTGCCAAGCCTCACTTACATCCGGCTGCTCATCACGACTTTCAACAACATGGCAAAGCTTTCAGCAGCGCATTGAATTCAACTAAAGCTCTTTCAAGAGACCGGTTGGGAACGCGACGGATTATTGATCATCCCGACTTTGATTACGGGCCTGCTAGTAAGTGCTACTACTCATGGGCCTGCACACCGTGACAACTTTCCACGGAATTGGTGACTTTATTCCTGGGATTCGTCAATGTTTTCCGGCGAAGTGAGTCGCGCACGTATAGACATCACAAAATATCCCATAGTCATAGTTGTATGACTTTCGGTAGAGCCCCACCAGATCAACACTGAGATCATCGCGTAGACTTGCCGGATGGGAAACTCTGGGCAAGGCGGTTCGAACAAAACGCCGGCAACTGAGTTGACTAGTGCAACGAACATACACACCGCGCGGAGCCTCAACACCATCTACGGGTTTCACCGGTGAGAGAGTATGGCTCACGAAACGCATCCCACATCCCGTCGGCGGCTACTTAAAGGTAGATCCGAGTCAGACGGCAGGACAATGCGCTGTTGCCAGCCGCACGGTTGTGCGGCCTAGATACTCTAATGTTTAAAGTTCGGGGCGGGAGACCGGAGCCAAGACTTGAGCATTATATCGTCTGATGAATAGGACCTTTCAAGGCCCTCGATGAAGACAACCGCGGACCTGAATGTGAGCATGGTGCATTCTGTAGACCTGTTACGAAGCGAGACAAGGCTTGTCAACGTGTTAGTAGGTTGGCTGACGGCTGCACTCATATGGTGGTTCTCTCTCTATCAGCTGTCAAAACAGGTCATGACGTCCTTCTTACATCTTCATGCCACGCATTGTATTCGTCACCATGTAAGAGTGTTGGCCAAGTAGTGTAGCATCGACGTGAAGAGCTGCAGAGAGATGGGGGCCCTGGGGGGCGCCCGGCAAGAATCTGGACCGCAAGCCCTTGCAGCTCGACCGGCGCGGGAAGCGGTTATCTGTGGTTGAAAGTTTGATGGGAGCCGGTCGCGGATCGCAGCAGGTAGCAGCATCCCGCTGGAAGCATGCGAGTAGCCAGAGCAATTGCGGGGATGCTTGCCGTCCGTCGGCGCGGGCTTTGGTCCAGTACTATGTAGAGTGAAGGTTCCGAATCGGGATCTGTGAAGCTTATTCTCCCGGTCCTCGGACCAGGCGGTCTGGTGACAATCGGACATTGACCGTCGGTTCGTGCAGGTTTCTTGTATTTTTCATTGATTGCCTGCCGAAGGGAAGGGACAAGGAGGGGTCGGGACCGATTGCGTTTGCTGTGTCGACAGCTGCCATTTTTCTTGGCATCGGAAGTCGTTGGAAGTAAATTTTGTCGTACGAGGTTGGGTGGTTTGGACCAATTTGGAGGTGACTGACTCGTAGGCGCCGTTGAAGAAAAAACGGCTTGGCGTAGTGTTGTCGATCCAGAAAAACGGAAAAAAGCCTGGCGCAAGGTCGCGAAAGGCCTGCCAAGCCCAACGGAGCCGCACACGAATTCGGTCCTGATCAACAGAGGGGGATACGTAAGAATGTCAGAATGGCGTCTTTGAATACTCGCGGTATCCTTAATTCAGAATTTTCATCGCGGGCATCATCAGCTTGAAACTCTGAGAGTTGCAGTCTGTGGAAACCGCACGGTGGGCTTGCAGTCGACGATCCGATGTCTGGCCCTATGGGCGCCGGGTTCTTGCCTTTTCAGTAAAGAGGTTATCAATGGCTTCCAAGATTTCATGGCGTGGGGTTGGTCCGCTAGGCTATCCACTACCGGTACCGGGGAGAGAGGGGAGGAGAGGGGAGGGGAGGGGAGGGGATCTGGGATCTGGGGACTGTCGGTGCGCTCCTCGGAGTCTTGGTCCTTGGAGACAACGAAACGTGAGAATGAGGGCAAGAAAGAAGGTTCTTTCCTCAAGGGTTCGGATGACGTTGTTTCTCCATGGAACGGGCGCGCTGTTGACGGAGCTTTGGTTTCGGAAGAGGGCGATCGCCCTCTTGACTCGGTTATTGGTGACATGTCTGCGAAGTACTGGTGCACTTGGGCAGGCACACCGATGTTTGACAATGCCCGCGAGATCGCAAAAGACGGCAAGCAGGGTCTCGAAAAGAGGTGAAGTGAAGGGAAGCCTCTCATTGACGGGTGAGCTGAGTCAGCTTCCGTCTGGGCGTAAGGAAGGGTAAGGCATTTGGGCGTCCGGACAGTGACACGACACTCAGTGAGGCGCCCGTCGATGTACCCGGGGGCGCCTCCGAGCCAGGGGAGAGTCATTGTCTGTCCTTTGACACGGACGCCACCAATAGCTTGTTGCAAAGCCAATTCCAAGTGCAACAATGGATAGGTAGATGATTGGGCTGGAGCAAGGGCCGGAACAGGCAAAGTCGAATGTCGAACGTGGCCGTGGAGAATTGGCGGTTGAGGGGAAAACGTCGCTGCAGATTGTGACCTGCCGTGCGGTTCGGTTTGGGTTGGTCTGGTCTGGCTGCGCGATAGCGACAACGAGGAATGCAGGTGACTAAAGAACCACGGTGACTACCTAGGTAGGTTCCGATGCCACTCATGGGAAGAGGCGGTGGCAGTGGCAGTGAAAGTGCCTGGCGCCGGCAGCGGCCATGAGCACGGATGTCACGAAATACGAAATAGGAAGCACCCGAGGACCTGATAACCGACCGATCAACCCGTCCCAACACTCGTCAAGGACAGACGTCTGAGAGAGAAGGGACTGACTGGCTGACTGCCTTGGCCGACGTCTGGAGTGACGGAGTGTCGGTAATGCTGTTGCTTTGGCAGTGACGTGGTGGTGACCACTCGCAAGCCGGTCTTTTTCATCCCAGGTCGCTTTCCGAGAACGAAAGCGGCAAACACCAACCAATGTCGCGTACTGCGTACCTACACCATGACAGAAGCGAGGAGGTGCTGTCGTCCCTGACCGCAGCAGCTGCGGTTGCTAGCTGCAGATTGACAAGTTGCGGTCACCACAAGCGTCGAGTTCGTCTCTCGAATGCTTCCATCCCGTCCGGTCCCTAGAAAGGCGGCAAACAGCGTGGCATACCATACCTTACCATACCATACCACACCTGGCATCCAAAATCAAGCAAGGTGGCATCTGCTGACCTCGTCGACCTGCCACTTGTTCGTCTGGCGCAGCAACTCTCACCTCCTCTTGGACCCCCTCTCCCCTTCATGCTTAAACCCTCGTGCGATCGGCAAAGGGTCCGTATTCACGATTCGTCGTGTTAGACGATATGGCAGATCAACCATCACCCACAGCCCATGGCATGGCATGGGAGCATGGCCCGCTCGTACTTCGGTCCATTTCTCGCGCCATGACTGGGGGGGAGCACCACAACAGAGAAACCCCATCTTCTGCATAGCACTACAAGAGGCCCAATGCCAGCCAAGCATTTCGCAGCAGTCTGCAGTGGGCGCCAGGCTGTGATTTCTTGGCACTCTTTTTCGGCGGCGGCCATTGCACCGCTTCGGCCCTGATTCTCCTCTCTCACAGTCGCCGTCGCATTGAGGCACAAAAAGCATGAGAATTTTTCTCGTGCCTTCAGCAGGCTTCTCCTCAGTGTCTCTCCACTTTTGTTCTGTTATTCTCTCAGTCGGTCTGTCTCACCACGAGCCGGGGTCGCGTGGTGCATTTGCCGCACTTCTCACGTCGCACAGAGACGGCGCGAGGTATTTGGTAAGACAGGGCCGAGGTAGAGTAGCGGAGGACTTTGAGCCGCGTCGGCGATGGGGACCGATAGATGCTGATTACAGAGCAGAGCGAGATATCCCCGTCTGAAGGAGGGGAATCCTCGGATGAGTACCACCGTACTGCCCGCGTAAGGCAGGCGAGCGAGCTTGTGTGGACGGTGGCGAATTCGCAACCTTGAGCCGAGTTTAAGTTGAAGGTTCCCAGTGATCCGGTTCTTGATTTCGGGGTCTCTGGAAATTGGGACTTGGCCGTCACTGGTCAGTGTATCCGGAATCGGTGGTGTGAGGTGGTGTACTATGCGCGGTGTACCTGTGAATTCTGCCCAATGCTAACGTGGCGGGAGGACGCCGAGGGGAACTTCGGAGGAGCACCAGCAGACAGATTGCCAGATGCTGGGCCTCAAGGTGTGCCGTGCCAGTGTGGACTGTGGCCGACGGATTTAGGCGTTCAGTGGATGACATCCATTGTATTGTGGATATTCCGTGGATATCCTTCAAAAAAGTTGAAAGTGCGCTCTTCTATTTTGTGTGAGTGCCGTGCCAGCTGCCGCCCAATGCTCTCGCGGCGGTCCAGCGGCCATCCTGGAAGTTTCCTTTCTTAGAGAAGTGTTCATCTGGGATCCAAAAGTCAGGGCATCCTGGGTGCGTGTGCCTGGGTCCAGCTGGCAGGCAGGAGCGAACTCGAGCTTGGCCCAAAGAGGCCCAGAATCCGGGGTAGTCCCGCAGCGATGCGATGCGTGATTGGCTTCCAGAGAGACGAGGATCGACGCACTCGATGTCATCGCCCACCGCCCATTATTACGCAGTTCGCCGTAATTCGCCAAGCTATCTGTACCAGCCGCACCAGGGAGACTCCTGCGGCGGTTGGCGGTACGAACAACATTGAGAGGCACAGACGAGCGGATACATGCTCTAGTATGGGCCCCACAACCGTATCCCAAGAGAAGAGGAGGAGGCGGCGCACCGTTCGATTTTCGCACCCTCCATCTCCATCCCATTCCGCGGTGCTTGCTTCCGCGGTGTTGTCTACTATTAGGTACTAAGTAGTTGTTTTTTTAGAGAATTGCCAGGCCGGGTATCGTTGTCTTGCGCATTGCCGCCTGTCAGTCAGTGTCATCATAGTCCTTTCGCAATCCCGTACGGATACCCGTCCGTCACCGCTGCTGTGGATTAAGCGGTAGCGAATGCAAGTGCAAAGCGGGCAGCTCTCAAGCGGAGAGCTGCGAGAGCTGCGAGAGCTGCGAGGGTCCACGGCAATCTCGCTCTGCCACTCCGAGGCGGCAACGGGACTGGACGCTGTCGGGACCATGTGGACGGCGCTGGTTGAGGCCGACAGCGACCGCCCTGTCTGCGGCGGGGGGAGCACTGCAAAGGAACATGCTTTGATTCGCATCGTCACCCACTCATCCAGCGCGCTACCTGCTTTCTACGCAGTAGGTGCTGCGGAATAAGTGCAGAATCAGTGCGTACTCCATAGTAAGGTAGCCACTTCACTCCATAATAATTATTGTGGGAGCAGGTAACCTTCGGTAAAGCAACACTCCATCGCTCTCACAGTTCGCTCCAGTCCCTCCATCCGTACCTTACCACACTGAGCGCCGTTGCTCCTGTCCTGCATCGGAAAACTCTGCAGCAGCTGTGGCTGACTGTCCGCTTGCCGCCCATTGATAATTAGCCATCAAACGTCCATCAGCGACCACCGTTTTCCGCATGCCAGCATGTGGATAGCATGTATACTATAGTACTACTGAGTAGGTAGGCATAGTAGGTTACCAGGCTTGCACTTTATTGTTGCTGGACTCGGCCAATACTGCAAAGCTTGGAACTAATAACGAAAAAAATACCAACCTGGATGCCAAGACCGCCGCCGCAGCAGCAGCAACACAGCACAGCAAACAAGCAACCTGGAACCTGCTCCCGTGTGTGTGCGTGAGAGAGTGAGGTGTGGACTAGGTAAGGTACACCCAAGAAGAAAAAAACCCACCCGACCTCTCGCTTTGCTTTTGCCCACATGGAGAGGCAGGTACCTTGGATAAAGTACCTACCTACTTTGTATGTGGGTGACCAGGTTGGATACCGAACAAGGTACGCCCTACTTAGCGTAGGTTGGGTTGTTTAACGCCCAGCATTTCGCATTCGCCCGTTTCTCTCCCTCGACCTCTACCTCTACCTTACTCTACAGAGTCCCGGCCGTGTACTTTGCTGCCTCACCGTCCGTCCATCTCATCTTTTCCGCCAATTCTTTCTTCTAGTTTTCTGCTTTCTTCCTCCCGAGTCTGCTGGCTTTCCCGTCCGCCCTCACCTGCGGCCCAGTATCAGTACCACCAGTACGCAACCGACCCGACCGACTCGACTTCTCTTGCCTGCCGCCGCTTGTTCTTGCCAGCAGCTTGTATGACGCTTGCGCCTTCTCTGCCTGTGCAAGTGCCAATTGCGCGCCGCGGATTCGTCGGACCTCCACACCACTTTGAACTGCCGACCACGAACATATTCGCGCAAGCTTGCAGCTAGAAGGATTACATGACTGTACCAGACCTCCGCCTCAACGGGGAAAAAACTTCCAACTTTACTGCCCCAGCCCTTTCCCGCCAGCCAGCTTCTTTACCCGTTTCCCCGGCCGCCACGAACGACTAAGCGACCCCGATATTGTTTTTCCCATCTCCCCCAACAGCCATCGCCAAAGCCTCTCCGATCTGTCGACCTCGTCGCGTGTGCCGTGCCCGTCCAACCCACGATAGCTGCGCCGCCGCCGAACGTCCTTTGTCCAGGACCCTCGATGCCCGCCGAGCGAGTTGCGCCCCGAACGTCAACACACTTACTGCGTCCATGTGTCAGACCCTAAAGCCATGGCATGGTTGTCATCGGTGTATAGTTAACCACCCACCGTCCTTCTCCAAACCTCCGTGGTGGTAAATCCTGGTCGACTCTCCCCGCCTCGACGCTTCTTCTCACCGAGCATGTCAGTCGTCACTGCCACTGACGATGGCGTCCCGGATCGTGGCCCGGCTGTCTTTGCCGTGACTACGGCAACATTCGTATTAGCGAGTGTCATGGTAGCCGCCCGCCTTTTCTGCAGGCGCTACATCGTCAGAAATGTCAGCTGGGACGACAAGACCATGTTCCTGGCCTGGCTGATTGCCTTTGGATTGTCTTTCACCATTTGCTTCGGTACCCGTAGAGGACTTGGCCGTTATGATGCCGACATTGCTAGGAGCCATTGGGATTCATTGCGCGCGTGCGAATATGTCTTTTCAATACTCTATGTGAGTGAACTCTTGGCGCCGTCGCCGTGCCGTGCCGTGTTAAGCTGTGGTCCGCCCGCCTGCTTACAACCTCGCAGAATCCCGCCCTCATGGCTACAAAAACCGCTGTCTTGATCTTTTACCTGCGACTCTCCAAAAACACCCAAAAAGTTCTCAGATTCGCTTCTTGGGTCACTCTAGGCATCGTCAATCTCGCTGGCACCGTGCTCACCCTCATCAACATTTTTCAATGTCGACCCGTTGAAGCAGCGTGGGAGGTTGGGCGAGACACTTCCCAATGCATCCCGCTGCTTACCGAATTCATTTGCTCAGCACCGATCAACATCGTCACTGATTTGGCCATCTTGGCCCTCCCGATCCCTGTCCTAACCGGCATGAGGCTGCCTCCGAGGCAGAAGATTATCCTCGTCCTCACCTTTACCCTCGGTATCTTTGTCACTGTTGTGGACGTCGTCCGCATCTACTACTTACAACAAGCCGTCACATCCGTACCTACCGGCGTATCGACCGACCCGAACTCCCGCTTTGGCGGCACCCCGAATTTCGCCTGGAACTCGTCGTTGTCTTTCATGTGGTCGGCTGTGGAGGTGAACGTTGGAATGTCGTGTGCTTGCATCCCGACTCTGAAGCCTCTCATCATCAAGATCCTCCCTGCCATGATTATCGACCCCGATGGAACGCGCTCGAGCACTCAGACGGAAAAGGACATCCTGGACAGCCCGAGAAATCGTAACGGCAGCGACGGCCTGATTTCACCGACAACAAACCCGAACCGCGGCAGCGTCAGTGTCCAGCAGCCACCTCCGGCAGCCCGTGCCAGCCGAGACTTTGGGGCGTCTTTGAATCCTACGACTGCAGACACTGATGGCAATGGGTTGACGGCGCTCGAATTTCTCACCACCCCCGACATGACGCTGGAACAATTCGAGGCTTCCAACGCAGGCAGGCTAGGTGGAATGAGGACGAGAACTTCCATGGCGACTAGCAGAGAGAACACCATTTACTTCGGCTTCGTCAATATGAGGCGGCCGAAAAGCATGGTCAAGTGCGATTCTCAAGAATCATTCCGGTACTGCCTCGTGGTTACCATCCTATTCCTCATGTGGGGTATCTCGTATGGCCTGCTCAACACTCTCAACAACGTCATTTCGAACGTCTCACAAATGACTGTGGCCCAGACACTCGGTCTCACAACCGCATACTTTGGCGGCGGTTACTTCTTTGGCCCCTTGGTCGTTGGTGAGTGGATTTTGAGGCGCGATGAGCACCACCGCAGAAATCGAAAGAACAACCGTCACGGGGCCGAGAGCGTTGGGGGTTTCAAGGTGACGTTCATTGTTGGACTTTGCTTCTATGGTGTTGGAACCATCATCTTCTGGCCATCCGCCGTCACCAAGTCTTGGGGTGGTTTCTTGCTCAGCAACTTTGTCGTCGGCTTTGGTCTTTCGGTCCTAGAAACAGGTGCAAACGCCTTCCTGATTCTTTGTGGACCGCCAGAGTACGGCGAGACACGACTTCTGCTCGCCCAGGGCGTTCAAGGCATTGGTGCCGTTCTAAGCGGTCTGATGGCTCAGCGGGTCTTCTTCACCAAGATAACCAATCAAGACGGCACCAACGACAACTCCACAACCCTCCTCAACGTCCAGTGGACCTACCTGGCCATTACTCTTTTGTGTGTTGCCCTCGGGCTGTTCTTTTACTACATGCCCTTGCCAGAATTAAACGACAACGAACTACAAGAAACAGCCGACCGGCTGCCTGTCAACCCCCACAAGCGCAGCATTGGCGGGCTACAACTCCGAACATGGAGCCTAATATTTGCCGTCATTGCCCAGTGGACTTACGTTGCTTCGCAAGAATGCAACAACATATTTTTTCGCGCGCTACTTATCGCCATCCTTCCGAATCAGGAAGACGCCGGATCAGCGGCAACGAACGCAGACACGAACCCCGGGGAGAACAGCGATAAGCCGCCTGGCCTTGCCCTCGGGGTAACGGACTATCACCTCGTTGCCCACAGCGCGTTTGCCATATCACGGTTCATCGTCGCATATCTCACATACTTGTCCGTTCGGAACCCTCGCATGCCAAAGCCAAGAACGTGGCTATCCATCAGCGTGGCGCTGTCGCTTTTCGCTGCCCTTCTCACGGTCGTGCTGAAGCCGGCGGATCCCAACATGCTGCTAATCCCCGTAGTACTGTTCTACTTCGGCGAGGGACCCGTTTGGCCGCTGATCTTTGCCATCGGCCTTCGAGGCCAGGGCCGGCGGACGAAGCGCGCGGCCGCTTTCATTACCATGGGTGGCTCCGGCGCCGCCTTCTTTCCCTACGTCATGTACGCCATCATCAATAACGGCGCCACGGTGCAGCTTGCGTTTGTCCTCATCGTGGTCCTCTTCTTTGTGACGGGCTGGTATCCCATCTGGCTCGAGTCCCTCAAGGACGCAAGAGCCATGACGGATCCCGCTCACTCGGTAATTACCGCCGAGGAGCGTCAGGCTCACGAAGACGAACTCGACATGAACCGCGAAGTAAGAAGGCGCCGTCGAACACTGTCCACAATTGCAGCGAAGAGCAAGCGAGGCAGCATCTTTAGCAAAATCTCTCCGTTTGGCAGAACCAATGGGGAAAGCGTCACTCCCCCGGCTGTTGAGCATTCTGAAGAAAAGAATTCCAACAAGTCGTCCGAGGCGAGCAACGATACACGGTCCCAGACCGTATGAATGAGCGATGTTTTTGATTACTGTGCAGGCCCTTGAGCCTGTTTATATTAATTGTTATATACCCAATGATAATGACGTTCGATGAATGAAAAGTTATGATTTAGACACAATTCATACCTTGCCCTCTTTCATTTTGAGTGAGACTTGAATCGTGACCGCCTACTTTGCCAACCCTGACGAGATCTTTTCAAACACCTGCACGCCCTCTCTGCCGAGCGCCGTGCCGACCCCGACGGCATACGCTCCAACGCTCTTCATCCGCCTGAACCCATCCGCATCCGACACCCCGCCGACCCCGATGACTTTGATGTGCAACAGCTCGGGTTCCTGCGAGACCAGCTCCGCAATCGTCTTTACGTTTCCCAAGGCCAGCGGATGTAGCGGCGCACCGGCCATACCGCCGAGCCCGGAGCCGGGTAGTCGCGGCGCCAGCCCATCATCATCGTCCCCATCCCCATCCCCATCTTCTAACAACAGACACGAGCCGAGCGTGTTCACCGCCGTGATGAAGCTGATCTTGCTGGGCACCTTGAGCATCGCGTTCCTGGTCACGACGGTCGCGTCGTCGCGCAGCGCGGCGATGAGCTCCTGGTAGTGCGCCGGGTGGGTGTACGGCGGCGTCTTGAGGCCGACGGGGATGGCGGGGGTCTGCGGGAGGGCGGCGAGGTAGGCCTTCAGCTGGGCGCGGTCCGAGGCGGGCGGCGCGGCGGCGGCGATGTTTGGGCACGAGAGGTTGATTTCCATCGCGAGCGGGTGCGGCGTCGTGGAGGCGAAGGCGGAGACGCGGGCGTAGCATTCTGCGATCTCGTCCGGGGAGCCGGTGACGCTTATGATGATGAGCTTGCGGTGGTGGTGATGGCCCTCGATGGAGGAGGATGTGGGCAGCTCGGCGACGAAGTCGAGGTAGGTGTCGAGGGGGAAGGGGGAGTAGCCCAGGTTGTTGAGCGAGGCGACGTCTTCGGGGCGGAGGTCTTTGGGGGAGGTGTGGTGGGAGGAGGAGTTGGGGACGGTGGGGGAGGGGCGGGAGGTTGACGGGGAGAAGAAGGTGTACTGGTGGCGGGCGTCGGAGTGGGCGAAGCCGGCGAGGAGGGAGGTGCGCGTGGTGAGGGCGCCGGTGTGCGGCGAGGCGTGGAGGGCCTTGAGGTCGGAGAGCGTCGTGCACCAGGGGTTGGCGGAGTTGAGGAGGGGTGGGGAGATTTTGAGCTCTGGCGGCGGAGGGGCGTTCATCTTTGGGGTTGTGGGCTGGTTCTATGATGAGGGTTTCGTGAGTGGTGGTGAAGAAGTCACTTACTGTGACATGAGATGGTGAACGTGGTGGGGGTGTCGGTGTGAGTGAGTGAGTTCGCAATGAAGGATGAGAGAGGAGTGATACGTGACATGAGGTTGTCGTCAGGTCTCCCGAGTTCTGCGCGGCGGGGTGGGGGCGGGGTTGATAAGATAAGCCGCCCCGGTGAGGTCCGAGGGGCCGGACGGGCCTTTCGGCCGATGTTTGACGGTAGGGCTTGGCTTCTGTGGATTGGGGGAAAAGTATGTCTTTCGCCGGTTTAGGAAGGTTCTGTGCGGTGGTTAGTTGTAGAGGCGTTGGACACGAAGGGTGGGATGATATGGTCCGAAGCCGTGTATTAAATAAAAGGCATGCATTTGTGTGTCTGCTGAACGGCACCTCTAAGCAAATGTTAGCCGTGTACGTGTTGTACATCTTACGGGAGAATCCTCATTACAATCTTATCAGACATGACACTTTGGCCAAGCAGCCTCATGAATAGTTCAAATGCCTCTGCAATGTCAACGTAGTGGCTTAAATACTTACCAAGCAGTGGTAAAGGACGAAGGCAGACTGCTGTATCGGTCAAAATATCATTTGTTTATTTACAAGATGAATAAATGTATGTATGCTTCAGTAGGATTTGCAGGCTTAGCGTAGTAGAAGAATGAACCAATTGCTTCAATCGGGTGGTCTTGAAATATCAACCTGAACAAGACACCAAGTATTTATACTATTTGGAAAATACGTGTTAGAGTACGAGCGGCGTCACGCAGCTTCCAGAGCAGAAGCCCCGTTTTTGTCAACAGTGACTAAACACAAAGTTCGCTGAGACTCGATGGAAGTTCTAAGAATACGTATTGAGGAAGTTGAGAATATTTCCTGAGCATTGGTTAGACAGAGTACACCTCGAATTATAAGCTCTTGACTAAACATCAGCGTGTTGTGAGGCAATTCTGACAGCATCGATGGTGTATAAACATGAATATACCTGTAATACTGTCGGAAAGATGCTTGAGATGAGAAGGAAGATGAAGTGAATCAGTTTTATCCAGATAAGGCACCTTCACCTTTACGCTATAGGACTAGTTCACTTAGCACATTCTGGGGAACCAAGACATTCCCCGTGGGAAATGGAGGACGAATTGCCTCTAAGTCTTCCTCGGTCTAAGATGATGATTATTATAGTTAGTGCTAAAGGGATCAGCGCCTATGCGGTCTGTGGAAGTAGTAGAGCTAGATAAAGCTAAATTGATCTTAGTTATTAAGTCTTAAACGTAGTATTATGGCCATTGATGAATATAACGAGAGGCTTAAATATGCAGCACATACCCCACGATCAAAGACCAAACCTCCGAACCTTGCATGTGGCTCGGCGTGGCAGTATTGCTATCACTCTAGCGTCTTCAGAGGCGGGCTTTCAGCTTCAGGAGGTCAGTATTTCCCTTGATTCACCGCGGCATCGATCTAACTTGAAGAAAGGAGGATGGTATTTGCATGCATCTGGTTATTGACCTATACTCAGGATCTCCTCTATGATCTCCCGTCTCTGACAGCCAGAAGTAATAGTAAGCTGCGAAAAGAAACGCGGATTGACATTGTGAAGAAGAACGAGCGGCTATGAATCGCACATGCTGAGCTTCAACGGTCTATGAATCTACGTTGACGGCCTATTGAAGCCCTGAGATGCGCCTCTTCAGCAAAGGAATACTTCTGAACCAATCAAAGACGAGAACAGCTAACCGCTTTAACATTTCTAGACTTCAAGTCCTGCTGCCTCTATACCTAGTTTAATCTCGTGTCTATGAGAGGCTATAGGGGTTAAGCCTCAGTCACCTCGACGAATGCCAAAAATACTCTAAGCCGCAGACGTCGTTTTCGCAGAGTGTATCCAGAGAATGCGCTTGCGTCACTGCAGATGTATGCTGTTGAGAGAATGACCTCAAAATCTAATCTGCGTCTGAGGACTACATGCGCCTAGAACTGGTACTTGCAGGAAAGTCTCAACTAGTACGGTGTGTTGTTATTGACTTAGCTGTCTTGAACGTACGAGTTCATAGCGCTTTATGTGTGTTATGGCCTGCGCAGTTGCTGCTGCTTGCTGTCACGTTGAAACCACGTTTCGGTTTGTGCTTTCTCGGGATATTTCAAGTCTTTCTTCGAGCCCCCTCCTTCGCTACATCCCCTGCAGTACCTAATACAGCTTCAGCTTTGGGTTCTCCTGGGTCTCAGGAAAGAATGGACTTGCTCCGTGTGAAAATGCTCCCCCTATAATCCGCAGCAATCGGGAGGCCTCGCTATTCGTTCGTGGTGTGATGTCAGCATGCTCTTTCGTATTCGCTCTGTCAGGTTGCATAGGCGTCAGTGGTCCGATCTCGTCTCGTAGATGACGGAGGGTGACAATACCACTGCCGGCCCTCATCACCTCAGCATCTCCCCGGAGTTTGCTCTTTAGCGAAGGAGACGGGCAATGCATGCACTCGCCCCTGCGGCACAGGTCAAGAGGCAAACAAATCAATCAGATATAGCACCACCTCAGCTTTTGTTCAAACGGTGGTCGGGTCAGGCTATAGCTGGCTCCTTCTAAGGGTCGCACAGGTGCTCCGGAGTGGTCACGCGTCAAGCCCGGCCTCCGTTCGGCACGGCCGTCGTCCGTCCGCCCCCGCCCATGCCCGGCTGCACCGGGCACCCCTCCTCAAATACGAATAATCACACAAACAAAACGACCTCGACCCGACCATTCCGTGCCGTCGCCAGACCGCCGAAGCCAACTAAACTTTCGAATCCCGCCCTCGTACCAATCAAGCCCTCCCAAAGCCATACAGCCAGCCCTCCACAGAGAACAGCTTTCCTCCCCCCCCGCATCTCCGCAATATCCGTACTTCCCCCAACGTTAATTACCAAGGACCGCTGCTGATGCTGATGCTGTTGCTGATCCCTTCCCAGTCCCATCCACGTCGAAATGAACACCCAGGAACGGCTGCGCGTGACCCGAATCCAGGGTCGACTAATCCACGGAAAACCATCAGAGACCCTTTTCCATGCATCCATGCATCATCCATCACTACCCCCTTCCAACTCAAAAAAAATCCTTTTGATCCTTCCCATAAACATGTTGGATTCACGTCGTTTGGAAGCCTCCCTGCGCGTGTAGCTGAGCATCCACCATCCATCACTCAGTCTTTCCCCTGTCGCCTTTTTGCCGTTTCCCACATCCTGCAGCTGTTCCTGCCTGCCTGCCTCGTCAGCCCATCAGCTGCTGTCGTTGACTGACTGACAGCTACCTTTCCTTACCTTACCGGGGCGCAGCAGCCAGGCACGCGCGCCACACAAACCCCGGACTTGAACCACCACCACCACCCCAGCAACCCCAGCTCCCTCCAACCAACCCCAGAAATCCTACCTCACCTACCCCAACCTCACTACCACCTCACTACCAGCCCGCCCCAAGCTTCGCCCTAATACGTGCCCTCTGCTATATGCCCCCCCTTCCCCTTCAT
>JABGLZ010000413.1:0-63393 GCA_014705045.1 Colletotrichum theobromicola | reverse complement strand
CCCCCCCCCCCCAAAAAAAAAAAAATTGCCCCGCAGTGTTTGGGAAGGGTCTTCCACTCAATCGCAGGTCCCGTCTTCAGCCTTGCATTGGTGCCGGATGAACTGCGGGAAGGGGGATGGAATTGCGCCTGTGACGCTGGGGGAGGCCTGTTTTGGGGGTGGGGATACGTACCGGTTTGGTGAAGTTGGAGGGGAGATCAACACTGGGAGGGACGACTGCTCTTCTTCCAGTGCCTGTATTGATGAGGATTTTGTTCCAGACGTGATCAAATCAGTTTGCTCGATTCTCATGTTCAGTTCTAGGATCGAAAGGGCAGAGCTGACAATTGGAACCCTTTTTTAACCGTGTTACCGCGCCCCGGTGAGTCACGACCGAGGCCGCTCAAGGTTCATGTAAGCCGAGTCATCCTGCCCCCAGCAACGACGCCATGGCTGTGCTGTGACATGACAGCTCGATCGCCAACTCCAGAAACGGCGTTTGAGTTTATGTTGGGATAGGAGACAATTCCATACTAAGCCTGGTTCGGGTAAGGTGCGTGAAAGAGAGTGGTGCATGTAAATCGTGAAGAACAAGAGGCAACCTGTCTTAGCAGTAATGCAGCGACTTCATTCCTCGTATCTCTAGGTATCTCAGGCTGCTGTCACCATTGCCATCTTTTCTGTATCGCCAAAATCAATAATATCATGTCTTGAGACACTAAGTATCTTTCAAATTTTGCTATTTGAATATTTGCTATTTCCGATCGTCTTGTTCATTCTTGCCTTTGCTTCGGCTTTGTACAAATTAGTTGAATCCCCAGAGGACATTAAAATTAAGCAACGTGAAAGAGTAACGTCGGCGGTCTTTAAGAGAATTTCAAGCTGCAGAAGTTCAGGCTGTAGATGAATTTGGCCAATAAAGACATATTTCAAGCCTTTTACGTAGGATTGACTGGATTTTAAAGCGCAATGAGCGTCCCCCTTTTCAATCGTGACTTTACAAACCTCAAAACAACAAACCAACTTCGCTGCAATTAGAACCGTATAATGAGTCTAGTTCGTGTTTTATCGTGCCTGGGACAGCTGGTCATATGATTGACAAGCTCGACTTAGCATGGGCGTTTTCAGAAGTGGAACACACATCCACAGCTACGGAGGATGGTCACGCTCACAGGCTAAATGACAAACTATGGATCGTTGTATCGTCTTATGACTTCCGCCTGAGATGCAAGACCGGGAATTATGACAACTCTGAACTGCCCCAAGCTCGAAACATGATAGTTGAGCGCAGTTTGACATTCCTTCGTCACATTCGAGCCCATCTTGTCAGCTTCCCCATGCGGAAGCGCCGCTCCGACTTCTGTATGAAGATATCGGGAGCCAAGCACGGTATCTCGCGGCATTTATCTCGGGACTCGAAGGCCTCAGAACCATTGATACATAAATAGAGGCATCGTTCCTCAGCTTTGGACAGCCATTCTCAAAGACATCGGCACACTCTCCATTGCAAGCTTCCTCACTACCCCCCATCACCAAGTATCTTACTACCACGACCATGCAGCTCCAAATCCCCAACATCCTGCTCGACTTCATGCCAGCCCTAGCCCTCCTCCCCGGCGTGGAAGCCCAGTCCGCCCGATCAATGGGCTTCATAGGCTGCTCCATGGCCGAGAACGTCGCCCAGGGCTACGTCGCCGTCGGCGGCACCCGCATGTGGGGACCCTACGGCACCGGCGGCGCCGTCGTCCAGTCCTGGACCGACACCAACTCGGCCTCCTGGCAATCCTTCGACCGCCAGACCGCGCAGAACGGCAAGCCCTCCGCGGTCTGGGTGCAGATTTGCATCTTCTCGCAGAGTGGCGCCACCTACGACGAGGTCAAGAAGCTCATCGCCAACGCGCGCCAGCACGCCGCGCCCGGGGCCGAGATCTTCATCACGGGCCAGCCGCTGTACGACGCTGGGCAGACGTGCTTCCTCGCGGGGCAGGGAGGGCCAGAGTTGACCGACAGTCTTGCCAAGAGGGCTAGCGAGGATGCGTCGCTGAATGTCAAGTACGGAGGGACGTTCCGTCTGCATAATGGGGAAGTTGCGGATGGGTGCCATGCGAATACCGCGGGGCAGCAGTCTCTGGGTCGCCAGGCTATTGGGTTCTGGGGTTGAGATTGACGGATGACGTGCAGGGTACCAATGAGGTTGTATGCGAGGACCTCGCACTTACACGATGCAGGTCCGAGGCATCACTCACTGTAACGAGGGCTTAGAGTAAATCATTGGCAAACTAGTTACACTAATCGCCGTAAAGCATTTTGACATCTGTCAGGAAAGGCTATTCAATTGCGTGCTTTGTGCATTCAACCCTGAATCGATCATCTTCGGGAAAACAATTGCTTTGGCGATCATCGATGTAGCAAATTATTCCCACGTCGAGCGTCCTGTTGAGAAGACAGCCAATTGGATCTGAGTTATTATCTACTAACTTACTTCCAAAACACGTTGAGAATAGCCGAGCAGTTCACAGTCCAGACTAGAAAGTCGATACAAGAGGCCAGCTCCTTAACGCAATCCAAAATCATCCCAAGCCAGGCTCTCGAGAATGCTTTACATAAACCTATTGTGGACTTCCGCAGAGAGATTAATAAGAAAAACCCCGGAATATTTCAAAGCTCCTAAGATTTTTTTTCGGTTGCAGTGCAGCGTTGCTGGTCGCTCTGTGAATGAGGCCGGAGTCGGCATAGTCCCGTGACGCCCGGATCCTCGCACCGAGCGCATCGGCAAACGCCCGGAACCCACACCGGCCCCACCCACATGAAAATCTCTTCACGACCCGGCCCACGAGCGCTACTTAAATGACTCAACCCCAGTTGTCTGCAACAACAAATGGCAGATCACCAGATCTGCCCGGCTAGCTCAATCGGTAGAGCGTGAGACTCTTAATCTCAAGGTTGTGGGTTCGACCCCCACGTCGGGCTCAATTCCCGTCCGCGATTGCGCGTTCCCTTTTTGCTTTTTTGTCCGTTGTAAGAAGAACGGGCTCAAAGATGTATTGTGTCCTTTGCGTGGAGCTACCTAGAGCGGAACACAGCTCCGAGCTTATGTCTGACTGTTTTTTTTTCTCTAATGCTGTAAGCTCAGCCGTAGTATATATAATTCCCTGGAAGACGCTTCAGTGGTAGCACACCTTACTGGCTACTGCGCCCACAGCTCAAAAGTAGATACGGAAGCACAGCAGAGGCGAAATTTAACAACCAGTCTCCAATTGGAATTCAGCCTAGGGGAAAAGTAACCGTCCAGTCCAGCCTCGTAAGCTGAGGGCTGCTTGGCGAGGTTTGGGCAATGGGACCTGCGTGCCCGACGAGCCATCTTCAACGTTCACCCAGAGCCGGCGCCCTCGTTCTCGAATGAGACCCCCTCATCGTAACGCAACGCGTCCAAGTCAATCTCTTCCTTGCGCCTTTTAAACATAACCGGCATGCTGGGATCGATGGCCGTATTGACGCCAATGACCATAGGCTTGAAACCACCTTCACCCGCTAACTTCCAATCGTACTTCAAAAGCAGGTGACACAAAGCAACCTTGAGTTCGTGGCCGGCAAAGAAACGTCCCGGACAGGAGTACATCCCGTAGCCGAAGCCGAGTTGCTCTGGAGTCAGGGTGACGAGCTGGGCTTTGCTTTCGCCCCCGGCTTGTTCTCGAAGGCGCTTGAAGCGAGAGATATCGAACCTGTCGGGGTTCGGGTAGACCTCTGGGTCCATCATATTGCAGCAGTGGGTAGACAGCCGCTCGCCTCGTCGAATTCTCGTGCCGTCGGGGAGTGTGACGTCGTTAACCGCGATCCGACGGAGGGTTACTATCAACTTTGATCAATAGCGGTTGATGCGTGGCTTTACAGGGGAGTGGCTCACGCAAAGAGGTCGGCGAGATCCTTTGAGATTCCTTGATGGCGCTGTCCAACAGCTTCATGTGGTTCAGTGCGGTCTTGGACCAGCCTTCGGCTTGTAAGACCTCGATCATTTCCTGGCGCAGAGGCTTAATAGTCTCCTGATGCTCAGCCAAAAGCAGCAGAACGCGACCCAACAGGTCGTACGTCGTGTGTATAGCGACGAACGATATCATTAACTGAAACGCAACCGGATCGTACTCCGTGCCCTGCGACTCCGTCTCGGCCCACTCGATGGTGTCGTTAAACACGGGAACTGGCTTGCCAGCTAATTTGGCCGCCTCTTTGACCTTGCGACGGCTTTCGATGACGGGAAGTAGGATTTCTTCGGCCTCTGCTACGAATGCCCGCACCTGTTGGCAGGATGGATCGAGCAAGTTGGCTAGCGGTCGCAGGACTGGCGGCAACATGTTGAGCTTGGCTGCAGCGGCAAAGCCGGTGACTGTGTACTCCTTGGCGATTCTAAGCCAGCTCTCGTTGCGGCAAATGTCGGAGCCAAGGAAGACTCGGGAGGATAGACGAGCAACGAGCTCCAGAAACGCGCTTTTAGCTGGTATCTCTCTCCATCCTACAACACGATCAGATAACAGGCCTCGTGTTGTATGGAGACGGTATCCTACCGGGGCGACTGCCGAAAATCAATTCGGTTGCGAACGATGCCTCTGAGGACAAGGGTTCGATGATTGTGTCTGCGTGCCTTTCTTTAGCACCCTGGAGGTTCTGCTCAGGGGATGCTGCAGGCCGAATGTGCCTAACTTACTTGTATGTTGAGTCAACTGCTTCCGTGCCACTGATTGAAGAATATGTCTTGGATGCTTCACAATCCGAAAAGCAATAAAGCCTGGCAGATGACGATGAAATTCCTACTCCAGTCAGGTGCTGCTCTTGCCGTAAGAGAAGTGGAAAGCCTACCTTTGAGATAGCTTCTCGGAAGTCGAGATCTGCTAGGTTACGTAGATGCACAGCGTAGTCGGGGGGAAGAACCGTCACTTCGCCTAGGTCGGTGGGCATTCGAAAGGGCTGTCTTGGATTCTTTTCTACCTCCCTTTTCAGCGTTGCCATGCCGTTCTTCATGAAGTCAAGTCTGCTTCTGACTCGGCGGATGGTAGTAGAGATCCAAAACGCAACGAGCGCAAGCACGACCACTACAAGGTAGGGATAAAGCCACTCCGGCGGAGTAATAAAAGTCATCATATTGAAAGTGGCGCTCAGGGAAGCTCAGCACGCATCAAGCGCTTGCGATCTTCAAGATCGAGCTGGGAACTGTTGCCGTGCGACCGATAAAACCACAGGGATTTCTCTTTAAGCCGGTTCTCATGTTATTACAACTGCGGTCGTGGCGGAAGGGGCAAAAGGTTGTCATGTGCCGTGCGGCTTCATCAAAGATTTGTGATATCGCAGCAGGAAGTAACATATCCGAGGCCCCCGCCTTGAAAGTTTGTATACGTGATCAGTAAATGCATCGAAACCACTAGGTAGTTATGGTGGTCCACGATACTTTCAGGTAGACGGGTCTTGTGCGCAGTAGGCTCGATGGTCCAAACTCTCTACTTGCACTAGGCAGACCGTACAAATTAAGATCCCTGACCTGGGGCTGAGTAGCGATGCGATTGGAGGCAATAGAGTTGAGCGAAGGCTACAGGATAAGGTCCTCTACGCAGCACGTGGTTTTTGCTTGTCAAATACAATGGCACGGTCCATGGAAACAACTATGCGTGATGAAGGTATGCTGTGAGGTGCCCATGCGTTGTTTGGGTAGAGTTTTCGGCACGTGAATTGGGTCGGCAAGACAGCTTCGCAATGATAATTTCCAATAATTTGCTTTTACGGTAATTTCCAGGAGCGGTGCTGTTTGGAGCAGCTTAAAGTAGTGCATAAAACCTGCCAAGAAATTCAATTGCTTCTTCCGAGTCTGTCGGATTGATTCGCTGGTAAGAACGCGAGAAAGAGCACAGCAGATGGGCGATGGAAAGATCTACTACAGATATTAGTGCCAGTCGCACGTTGCTACGTCTAGGATTAAGGGTCTCACATTTTCCTGGGACACCACCAGGTCTGTGATCTTCACTACTCGATGCCATATCATCATGTTTTCTCGCAGGCAACAGCCTCAAACCTTCAGTCAAGGCATGGTCTACATTGAGACTAAAATCTGACGAACTCACCAAATCAACAACGGCAGACATATGAGCGTTAGGAAATCACCTCTGTACTACTTGTGAATTGTTGATTTCAGAAGGATGTTGTCACAAAAGACCACAAAGGTTTGGATAAAGCCTAAGTATATTGAAAAGCCAAGCAAAGCTAGACTACACCGCGAATTGAAGTTTAAAAATCACCCCAGATCCTCCCGAACACTTTCCTCCGTCTAAGCATGATTGAAAACACATGATATCCCGTGTACTGGCACTCTTTCAAGTGCTGAATGCAGATGCAGGCGAATAACATCTTACAAAAGGCCGGAGATGGGGATGCAGGGGAGCTGAACAGCAACAAGGCCGGAAGCCTGTGGAATATTTGTCAGATGCTGTTCCTGATAGATATCATATTGGGTACTCACGGTGTTGCCGTCGGACTTGCAGCAAGCGACACTCTGCTTGCACTGGCTGTTGAGGAGGTCGTTGGCAACTGGAAGATGTCAGTGTGTGTCAGGTTGAACAGTTTCGTAGAGAACTCACTGCCAACTCCGATGGAAGAGCAGCCATCGGTGAGCTTCAGGCCACCGTTGCCCAGGACACCGCCCAGGATACCGGAGAGGATGCCAGCTCCAGAGTTGTCGTTGACGTTGGTGCTCTGGTCAATCTGGTTGCAGCAGTTGACGCTAAGGTCCTTGCCGCAGATGTTCTGAGCATCGGCGACAGTGAGATCGTCGGTTCTCTTGGCGAGGGCCTCCTTGGCGGTGTTGCCGGGGGCAGCGGCGACGGTGATGGCCATGACAAGGGCAGAGACGGTGGCAGCGGAGAAACGCATTTTGGAAGATGTGAAAGATTAGTGTTGGTTTGCGGATGTCCTGAAAAAGAGTGGATTGGAAAGATCGAGAAGGATCTGGGTGATTGTAAGAATAGTGTGGGATGAGTGAACTGGATTGCTGTGTGATGAGGAAGGAAAAGAATCTGGTTCTGGGAGGAGAATCAGCAAGTCTTTATAGCCTTCGAAATGGACCAAATGACCCTACTGAAGCATCATCTCGATCTGATGATGCCCGAGCCACATGCCAGTGTGGAGGTTGAACACCTAGAGATGTCTTGGAATGAACGTGATCATGATCCCCATCAATGGACGCATGCGTCTTCTCACCGACTGTAGCACATTGGGACAGAATATTCGAGTAAGGCATCCATCACCGCCCGTACCCGTCTCGCCAGCCAGTGCGAAGTCTCGCTTTAGCGTCATTGCATCTAGTGGGCTCTTCACCCATTCCTACTTTTATTTACTTAACTCCATTCCAAACATTGGCGTTCTCATGTCGACCATGCCAGAGATGCAGATCTACTACCAGATTGACGTTTGGTTTCTTTTACCCCTGAGGCTTATGAGATGCAATTGCTAATTCTTGAACTGCATATCAAAGCGCAGGGACTGAGACCGAAATTTTCCTCGCTTTTCCAATATCCATCTATTGACCAAAGTGGATCAGGGGAACGAGCCTCTCAATAGCCGCATGAACAGCACATCGGTATTCCCCACGATCGCACCGCGAACAGACTGGAGATCATTTACGTAGTCTCTCAACCCTAGCTGCCTATGATAGCTTCGCGATGACACCGGGAGCAATTCCTAGCGTTACTCTCTCAGCTGAGAAGTGCAGCGGGGTAAGACATAAGCAAGGGGGCAAGACACCGCTCGAGCTCGGTGTCGCCTCGGGTCTTTTTATGTCTCAGATCCACACATATTGACGAATGCCAGAGTGTTCCTGGAGGCCAGACCCAGTGACCGTTGGATCCTGTCCCTGCCGTTACTTTATTAGCTGTGCCGGTCATTAGCGCTGGAAAGCTGTTGAGACCGGATTCAGCCTGTGGCATTCCCTTCCAAGGCCCGTTGAGGAGTCCGTTATTCTTAAACTCCGGCAGATGAGGGATCCGGGGGATGGATCCGTCGAGTTCACCGAGACATCATTCCTTTAACTCCAGCCTCTGCAATTGACGTCGATGTCAGGTACGTATGAAGACATGGAATTGTCACTGTGATGCTGGATTTCCGTTTAGCCGTAGCCGATAAAGCGAAATCCTACGAACTACACTGAGCACTGGGTTGAATGATTCAGAGGCCTCGACATGCCTACAAGTCCGAAGGGGACTGGTCCATGGTGGTGAACTTGTCACAGAGTAGTCGCGTAAGTTAAGGCACAGAAAATCTGAATATGAGCTTCTTGACGGTGGTCATCGTAGGTGCAACAAGATTTCGCGTAGAGCAACACTTGTGGGCTGAAATAATCCTCCAATCATCTGGGGTTCATGCCAATGTGTGGCGAGGGTTCAGTGATGTTTATTTCAAAGCAGAACCATCTAATAAAATGCGGTTAGGACGAGAGATCACGCCGTTGACGGAACATTCGGGTTCCATCGTATACCCAGCCGGTTACAGAATGTTCTCAATATTACAACATTCATAACACTCTATGCGGTCATAGATGATGCGTGTCACAATAGCCAGCACTGATCGCGCACACCGTCTTTGGCAAAAAAACGCCAGAGACCGCCGTAGTTGGAATGGGTACGCTCGGATGTTCTAGATATGACAGGGGTGGAGGGGGTTATTGGGGGGCGCTCACAAAAGTGGGATTGAATACCAGCTTATCGGTGCGAGAACTCTGGGCGCAGAGTCAGAATTCTCCACGGTTCAGATCCTTTACAACTTAGAAAGGGAAAGATGCTCGCTATCATGACAGCTTGGAAGTAGCCAGTGGAGTCTGACTCTCCTCGTGCCAACCGGCCATGTCAAGTCCGAATGGCGGAAAGGACAGCTGCTAGCCGAACCTAAGGAAGAAGCAATTATTTCGGAGGGAGGAAGTCCGGTAATTTAGGTTTCGGATTGTCCTGGCCCAGAAGCGCGACCGTATTTGAAGGAGAAAGTACCCACTCGAAGGTGAGCGTTATTACTGCAAACGCTCAAACGGCTGTCCGCATTAAGGTACCGATGGGGGAACCTGGGTGTTGTTGGCCCCCCGGGATAGAGTGTTGTATCATGCAAAAGATCACCGGATCTGGCCCGTTTGCATCGATTTTGAACCAGGATTGACGAATGATATGGTCGCAGGGGATATCTCAGCAGCTCTGGACTGTTGATAACCTAGGGAAATACCTCAATCATGCTTGCGATCTTCACTTCCATGAGCTTTGTTGGACAAGCTTCTGGCAACACATGATCGTCGCATATGTGCATGAAAGGTACAGTACATATTGATTGACATAGCGCTCGTGACGTGATGGGCGTAACAAGACTACATGGCCGTGAAGAACATTTCAACCAGCAATGTGAGTCGCGAGATGAACTCTAATTTGGCTACCAGGTGTGATGTGAGGCGAAGGCTTCCTGATACTCTAAGTTTGTTCGGTGCCTGTTGATAGCGCCTGACCAGGAGGATGAGCATGGGGCAAGTCGTTCTGTGAGCTTAGATTCATTCGTATGCGAGGACGATAGTCTTGTGGAAAACGATTGGTATGGTTACAGCTCTCGTCAGCTCGACATGTCACCTAGTCCCCCCTTCAAGCTTCCCCGGGAGCTGCGATACATTAAGGTACCTAACCGATTCTACGTCATCGTCAACGGAGGGTACATTCGCGATACCGATGGATTTAGCCGTGTCAAGCTGAAGGGCGCCAGCCAAATAGAAGTCGACCTATCTCTTGTCTTCACTTGCAACTAGAAAGCGGCAGAGATGGACTGCGGCGGATTTGCTCTGAAACTGGACTCCATGCCGTTTTTGACTTGGGAATCGCGCGAGTTCAGCCAGTTGGCATCCCAGTTCCAACAGCTCAAGAACTGCGGCGTGGATTCCGTAAGATGCGAGTCTCCGAGATGTTCCAAACCTACGGACATCTCGTAACCGATTGCGTCTATGCAGAAGTTCAGGGGAGTTACCCATACATATTTCATGCCATTATTGGATCGCATGGCAGCTGAAGGCCTCTGGTTTATGTTTGAAGCCTTGGCAGCAGCCGTATCGATCAAACTTTCTTGCCCTAGAACTAGAAAAGACCGATCTATACCTTATATCGTTTATCTGCAGCCATAGCGGCCATATATTTCCTACAGTCAACAACGTACATGTACTTTTTCGGTAGACGCCTCTGCGAAATTATCCTCACACGAAGAATACCGGTGATATTTACCCACAAGAGCACGCCGGAGGATTGATTCTTTTTTGCCAAAAATATCCAATTCAAGTCGAGTGTCCTGTAAGTCTTCAGAACGTGGTCTTTCAAGAGGACATGTCCTATATGCATCCATCCGAGCGCTTTTAGCACAATCGATCTCGAACCCAATGGACTGCGCGTGTGATGAATTCAGACCAATTCGTTATGAATGTGATTAGCTGTATCACAGAGGCTCTTGTGCGTCACCAAGAGAACATGCATTCAGGGATCTTTTCGCTCCTTCTCGACGGTGACCCGTGTCCTGACCTATGCTCACAAATTTTCGACTCAATTGTATCGCGAGATGCTGCCTGGAAGCAAGCTTAGGTAGAAGCTATTGAACTAGGCATGCTCGGCCAAGTCACATAGTTCGAGAGAAAAGGTGAAGGCGTGTTGGGATGTAGGTGTGTCGAATTCTCAAGTTGAGAGTGCGTCGCAATTTACCGCAAATCGACTGGGATAGTGGGGTCATTATTTCGTTGAACAGCTTCCAAATCATGGAGAAACATTGCTGGAGGAGCTTCTATCGTACGCTGCAACTTCGACATAGGCACGCCTTGGGATATGGAGTCTATCCTCCAGAAGTACTTGAGATGGAACAAGTACGAATGGGAACGGGAGTGGTTCAAACATACACCGCACAGTCTCGGGAACCTCAGCCGCGGTTACCGTAGTGGAGAATGCTTCCAGAAGACAATCTTTGGGAACATAAACTGTATAAATGTATGATTCTGGGTACCTACTTAAACATGTGTAGTCGGAATTTTGCAACGTGACAATATTTCCGAGAAACGAATAGAATCAAGAAAATATTCCCGCTACAGAACCTCACATGTACCAGTCGATGGTTCAATTTTCAAACATGCACCGCAACACCATGTTGGCGCGGATGCCCACAGCTCCAATAAGTTGGAAGCGATGTAATCATGTAATGGAAACTCTGTAGACTGACTTTATAATTGAAGCTGACATGTTCTTCGACTAATCCGCTTTACATATTGCCGTTGTGGACCCCTATTTCAACAAAGGATGATGTAAATGAACCCCATGAGTCAACTGATAACAAACACCGACCGATCGTACTTAAGCTTCTGCCATGCGACTCCCACGCTGCCGGCAACCTTGTCCTGTTTCCACAGACATTTAGCGTTGCAAGTATCGAAGCCTCAAAACCTCGCGGAATTAACCCAAAGAATCACGGCTCTAACTTATTCATTCAGTATACTATTTCTATCGCCGTTTTCGTCACCATGCCCTTTTTCTTTTCCTTTTCCTCACTCGCTCACGCGAAGTGCGAGTACTCAGGAGATCACAAGAGCAGTCTGAATTAGGCGCAGGCTGACAGATACGATACCCACTATCCTGCAAGCCGGGCAAAGATGTCCTCGTGATCCACCTTTCAGTCGAGTTAAAGAGAGACCCGTTGAATGACCAGACAGTGAAGGCAACCATACTGGCCATGTATATCAAGGGCAAATTATACAATGACGACCTAGTAATCTTATGCGTATCTCCGCGCGGGTTCGTCCCGATAAGGCCAAATGTTAAGCAACCTGCTTCTCGGTAAACAATCACCGATATTCAATTTTCAACACATACACAACATCGGAGGACGGAGTCGGCGAACGGAGCATGATGTTCACCGATGTCCGAGGCGGCAGCTTTCCGAGAATCATGGTGGCAGTGTTGGTGGAGACGATGCTCCCTTCGTCCCGCAAAGCCGTGGTATGCATGGTGCGCTACGGATATTGGCACAGACGGCCCCGTCCGCTAGCGTTGTTGATCATCCGTTGATGGTCGAATCAAGAACCTTGCATGGGCCTGGCAGCTGAGGTTCACACCTGGAGGACATTCTTAGTTGAGCGGCTTCTAAGCGTGAACCCACTGTAGGCATGGGCTGGGAAACTCGGTAGGCGGGGGGAGCCCTCCTCTTGGCTTTCAGATCTTTCCATCACTGCTGGCTCAGAGTAGCTCCTCAGAAATTTACTTTCATCATACAGCTCGTTGTTATATATACTGTTCAGAACGCTCAACTGCTTCCACCACATACCTACTCCAAATGCCCAAAGAACAGTCTGGCCGAGGGACGGATCGAGATGGCCTGTATCAATGCTCCCAGTGTTCCCGCCGATATCACCGCTCCGAGCACCTCGTTCGTCATGTTCGGTCCCACACGAATCAGCGCCCCTATGTGTGCAACATGTGCGGGAAGGCTTTCGGGCGCTTGGACATTCTCAGGAGGCATCAAGTTGCACACCCTACTAGGGAGGAAGATGTGTTTGCTGCCGACAGTTCACAATGTGCAGGGACCGAACGAGTAGGCAAAGCTTGCAAGTTGTGCTCATCTACCAAATCCAAATGCTCTGAGGAGAAGCCATGTCACCGGTGTCTCGCCAAAGGTGTGGTATGCGACTATGAGGCGACTCACAACAAGGGAGGTAATTTACAGGGAATACATGAAGGGAGCAACGCCGAAGCAGACGTCGAGCGGAGTACCAGCATAGTCCACGATGAAAATGTCCAAGATCCCATGGTCTCGCTACGTGTGCTAGGTGAGGGTCCTACCGAAGAGTCGGCGACTGTTCCACGGTCCAATGAGCAAGACCCATTCTCCTTTAGTAACCATGTCATTTCAACCAGTACATCCGCAACATCTGATTACTCCTCAATCATTCTATCAACACCGAGCGCAGATGACTTCTCCTTTGGACCGGACTGGGACATTGGCACGCTGGACTTCTCTTTTCTCCAGGCTCAATTCGAGTTTGGTGACGCCAACATGATGTCTTGTGATGTCTCGAAGGACAATTTCCAAGGCAATCTGGTTTCTCTGGCCAGTGAAAGCAAGAGTGTTGTGCTGTCAGAAGTATGGGAGCCAAAGAGCCATGAGAATAACGAGATGGAGCGACAAAACCTGGCAGTTGGCGAAGAGGCGTTCGCGGCCTCTCGCTCGAGGAAAGCGACCGGAGACAGGGCAACCAAGCTTTCTGTGTCATCATCTATACGAAGCAAAGTTGTGGGCATGATCCTGAGGACGACATCGGAGTCCAGGTCAGCAGAGGTACTGGGTTGTTTTCCAGGATGCCAAGCTTTGAGCTCCCTCCTTGAAATCTACTCAGAATACTGGGATACCACTCACATTTACGACTTTGTGCATTTGCCAACCCTCGACCTTCGCAAACAGTCACCGGAGCTCTTGGGCGCTTTGATAGCGATAGGCGCACTTCAAACAGACTCGTCAGTTGCACGGAAATTCGGATATGCGATGCAGGAAGTCGTGAGAGCGTCGGCATTTGACAGCGTGAGGATCCTATGCATACCGTCCTTCCTTCAGTGGCTAACACGATGATTCTTACTTCAGTGGGAAGGAAATAACGCCGCGGTATGCGATATAAGCTTGGCGCAAGGCTTCTTGTTACAACAGAAAATTGCTTTCTTTAGCGGCGTGCGACGCAAGATTGCTCTAGCAGAGGCTTGCTCGAAAGCCGTTGAAGTCCTGATCAAGAATGGCGGCCACATCAAAGAAGCCAGGCAGACAGACTACCGAGACCTGTCTACTGTCACAGAAGCCAATGAAGATGCCCTTGATGGGTTGTGGCACCAATGGTCCGTTCGTGAGTCCCAACGACGACTAGTCTATGCTTCCTACGTTTTGGACGCCCATGTGTCCATGACACATGGTACACAGATGATCTCGACATATGTCGATATGGATATGCCACTGCCAGCCCCCGATAGACTGTGGAAAGCGTCTTCAGCAACGAGATGGAGGGACGAGATCGTTGCTTTACACATGGCACATCTGCCAAAGCCACCCTCACGTCTCTGCCTTACGAAGCTCATGGCTCAGCCGCTGTTCAGTCCCGAGAAACTGTCTGATGTCGACTCAGATGTTGCAATCTTCGCTTTCCTGGCTGGGATCTGGGCGCTGTGCATGGAGTGTCATCAACTCAGCGTTATCCTGGGGCGGTCGAGCACTTGGAGCCACATGATACTAAGCTCAAGGCGTAACGAACTGTGTTGCACAATAAAAGCTTTTTCCTCTCAGCTCAAGCTCGCGAAGATTTCCACACCTGCTGAGATGGAAGTTCTTTTCGAGGCCCTGGTTATGCACACCCTCACACAGCAGGATACTCCCGTTCTTCGCCACTTGGCCTTTTCACCACCCAACAGCGACTCAGTGTGCCAAAGCCTTTCAAAAGAGCCAAATCCAAGTGCTGAGTATTGCCATGCGCTTTGGCGAGCGGGTCAAGTTATTCGAGCAGCTCGGAACTGTCCTGCAGGGAAGCTTCGTGGAGTATTCGCCTCGTCTTTGTATCAAGCCTTTCTACTTCTTTGGCGGCATGGTCAATCATGTCACAGCTTCGACGATCTAGCAATACCCACTTGCATCATAGATGGGGACGGATGCCAGGAGCATCATGTTTTGCCTGGTCATATTCGCCTGGCAGTCTCTGGCATTGGCTCTGGACCAGTGTATATTAACTCAACGGCCTTTGGAGAAAACATAAGGGAAATCATTGAAAAGAACTGGGAAAGCAAGTGTATGCCACTATGCGCAGCTGGTATTTGCGACTCATTGTCCAACCTATCTAGAGACAACAGGGATCTTTAGAAGGAAGCGATGGAGAAGGCTGAAAGGACTCATATATAAGGGAACTTCTAAACTGCCGTGGGAAGGGCCTCATAGCGATTATACCCTCATATATTCAATCGAAGTGATCCTCTATGATGCAGCGGCATTGTGGTGCATTCGGCTTATGGAGTGGACCGAGTCCATCATCGGCTCTCCACATCCGGCCTCTCCACATCCCGAGCCAGGCAAGACTCGCCGCATCTCTAATACGAGAAAGACGCCAATATTTCAGTGAACTGCCGCGAACGCCTTGAAACGCAAGGCTCTCCTGGCAACTTGTGACTTTTATCCTCCAAGGAACATCCCCAAGGCCCATGCCCAAGTCAACAATGGCTGCCATCCATCAACCTGACCTACCTCCTCGAGAGGCCTTGGCGCCTAAAGAGAACCACAAGACCATGCGCGTGGGAATTGTGGGTGCTGGAATTGGAGGGCTCATGGCAGCTGTCACCTTGTTAGAGGGTGGGCACGAGGTTGAGGTAGGCATGAGCGTCGCAGGAAACTGATGACACCCACTTACCCATGGCCAGATTTTCGAGAAATCTCAGTTCAGCAAAGAGGTCGGAGCAGCTATTTCAGCACCACCTAACTCTTCGAGGATTCTTGATTACTTCGGTTTCAATTTCGGTCGCGCTAAGGCTACGCCGGCAGAAAGTGTATGCGGATTTCGGCTTTCCAGTTGTTCACAAACACGCCATCGTGCTGACTGTCCTCGAAGCTGATCTACAACAATGACGCCGAAGACTTGGGAAACAAGATAGTACTTTCTCTCTCAGACTACAAGTCGAAGTATGGGTTTTCTTGGCACTTTTTCCATCGTGTCGATCTCCATGACGAGCTGAGGAAGCTTGCAACTGAGCCTTCTCCTTCACGGAAGCGAGTTGCTCGCCTTCACCTCGCTACACCCGTCTCGAAGGTCGATCTTGATGGAACGGTTCATTTCCCAGATGGAACGAGCGTGCAGAAAGATCTTGTAATCGCTGCCGATGGTATTCGTGTAAGTATCTCAGAACCATTATGGCACCCGAAGCTTACCAGCACAGTCCTCCTCCATATCCGCTGTGTTAGGTGAAGAAGTACCATCTCAGCATTTCATGACAATGACTCGGTTGCTGCTTCCTACGGAGCAGATGGACAATGATGCCGATACCGAAGCCTTCTTCAATGGGGGGTTCAACTCTATTAGAGTTCTTAGAGTGGACGATGGCAGTCTTGTTACGTATGGCTGTCGAAAGTAAGTCAATTGCGCCGTCCGATCGTGACATATAAAATGATTGACCGCTTCGTACACAGTGGAACATTGCAGAACATTGCATTCATGTATCCGGCAGAGCATCTTGAGGGCGCCACAGGTATTTAATCTAACATGCTAAGGCATTCGCCCATTCTACGCCACTGACCCATGAATCTTAGCCAAAAACGAGTCGAACATAGACAGTGACTCTGGAGGCTTCTTGAAGAAATACCCTGCATTCATTCAGTCCCTCGCATCGTAAGCTATGCATTCCGTCATTCGTGTCCTCAACTGCAGCAGGTCAGCTAACGAACTCTACAGGAAGGCAAGCGGCATAGGAGAATGGAAGCTGCTAACGAGAAAGCCTTTGGACAGATTTGCCAGAGATCGACTCGTGGTCATTGGCGATGCAGCTCACCCGATGCCTCCCTGTAAGTCAACTTTGGACATGTGCTGTCGTAGTAACGAATCGACTTACGCGATTTCCGCAGTACGTGCGCAAGGAGCATCCATGGCCATCGAGGACGCCGCCGCTCTCGGGGTGCTTATGTCAAACCTGACAACTTTAGCCGATATTCCGGCGCGATTAGAGGTGTTCAATGAACTCCGAGTCAAGCGAGCCGCTACTGTGCAGCTCATGTCGTCGCAACACAAATGGGACCCGAAGAAGGTCCCGGAAGAATATGTCCACTACTTTGGTGGAAATGTCCCACGTAAGGAGCCAAAGAATCCTTTCAATACTATTGAAACTTACTGAACTTTGCAGAAAATGACGTAGACTTGGAAAGATGCAGTTGCGACCATAACGTGATGAAAGAGGCCTTCATGATATTGCACAAGGAAGACCTAGGAAAAGTGTCGTCTATTTCGAACGTACAGAAGGATGAGGAAGCCATGATCTCCCTTCTTCAGATCTCAGAAAGGCAATCAACTACGGTCGCCTGATTGAACTAGAGAAGGTCACAGAGGCGACTAAGAAGAATCCAGAGGAGAAGCACAAGTGATAGAATGGGGTACAAGATTCTCTTATTCCATTGCTTCTGGAGTAGCTGCGAAGTAGAAACGAGGGTGTATAAAACATAAACTCTCACAATTTCTGATCGAGAGTGCGTGAGGTACAGATGCGAAAGCAGGATGTTGTCAAAAATGGATTGGTATGTAATGTTGCCAGACGGGCCTCCCCATCACACGCGGTCACCCAGAACGGTCTTGTGTCTCGGATCGAATAGCATCGACGGGAACAGTCCATTGCGCGTGCGGGACTACTCGTGTCTTGCTCAATGTTGTGGCATTAGTGCGTGCGGCTGATGTATTTACTTTATTTTGTCTTGGATGCATGTTTTCCATTGCTCAAAATAATGTTGTTTCTAAAACATGGTGGCTTGGCCGTGGTAGTGTAACCAACGCCTCACTTGCTGAGACATGAGCTGAGATATTTGGCCGTCGCACCTCCATATTGCACATCAGCCGCATGTGGCCTGGGACGCCGGGGGATAGACAATCTAGAGGAGGGACGTTTCTTTAAATGTCCAATACCAAGGTGGCATCGGAAGCAACGGCTCGGTGCGTGGAAGTTGGCTATGCTCGTTTGGGAGGAAGCCATTGCTGGTCTCAAAGTCAGTTGAGACTCACTAAGACACCTCTCTTGGCATATTCATGACGCGCTAAAAGCGACGAAGAAATACTACATATTAAGTCGGAGGCCATTGTCGAACTTGATGTGGTTCACGAAATTTCCCGTTCAAATTGCCCTACGACAATCCGAAGATTACACAGACTGCCCATCAATCTTCAAGATGTGGTCACCTACGCGATTGATCGGCATATTTTCCCTTCTCGCTGCCTCTGCCCAGGGCGCACCAACAAAGGAAGTTCCTGCAGACGATAAATGCAGCAGGTTCCAAGTAGCCATTCTCGGCGCTGGCCTGGCTGGCATCACCGCTGCCCAGGTGTTGAACGATGCAGACATCAAAAACTTCACAATTGTTGAGTATAACAACCGCATCGGCGGACGTGTGTATAACCGCGCGTTTGGGAAGCAACCAGGCAAGGATGAGACCTACTTTGTAGAACTTGGTGCAAACTGGTATGTGTTTCCGACACAACGTATATGGATTAGAATCGAAGTCAGACTTATGGTATGAATAGGGTTCAAGGGACTGAGAATGAAACGAGAAATGAGATAAATCCAATTCTGGACTTGGTCAGAAAGCACAACCTGACAAATACGCCCTCCGATTTCTCTAACCTGACAGTGTTCAATGAGACCGGCCAAGTGCACCCTGGTAGCATGGCGGACAGGTTCAGGGACCTTGAAGCGCTGTACGAAGAAGCCACCAAAGATTACCAGTACGATGCTGGTGAAATAATTCTTCAGAATCAGCAAGATCGCAGCGCCCGTGCTGGTCTTGCTATCGCCAACTGGAAGCCGGGCAGCGACCCTTTGGCCCAGGCTCTCGAATGGTCTTCTATGGACTTCGAATATGCCAATCCGCCAGAGAAGACGTCCCAGCAGTACTCAGTCGTCAATACGAATACATCCTTCCAACGCTGGGCTGACGAGAATAACCTTGTGTTCGACGCTCGAGGATTTGCCACCTTCTTCAAGGAGGAAGCGAAGTTGTTCCTGGACGAGAGTACTCAATTGAGGCTCAACACAGTTGTTCAGAACATTACCTACTCCTCAGAAGATGTCACGATATATAATGAGGACGGCTCATGTATCACGGCTGACTATGCGATCTGCACCTTCTCGCTGGGCGTCTTGCAGAAGGAGGCGGTTAACTTCTCGCCGGAGCTACCACAGTGGAAACGTACCGCCATTCAATCCATGACCATGGGCACCTACACGAAGATCTTCATGCAGTTCAAGCCAGAAGATGTCTTTTGGGACAAGAGCACTCAATTCTTCTTGTACGCTGATCCAGTGCAGCGGGGCTACTATCCCTACTTCCAGTCGCTAGACCACGAAGAGTTCCTGGACGGCTCAGGTATTATCTTCGTCACCGTCGTCGACCAACAATCCTACGTTGTCGAGGCCCAGGATTTTGAGACCACGAAAGGACAGATCATGAAAGTCCTAAAGGACATGTTTCCAGACAAGAAGATTCCTGAACCCATAGACTTTTATTATCACAACTGGACCCGTGAGCCTTGGGCGTACGGGTCCTACTCGAATTGGCCGCCTGGTCTGACGTTGGAGATGCACCAAAATATTCGCGCCAACCTCGGGAACTTGTGGTTTGCTGGCGAAGCAACTCACCCACAATACTTTGGGTTTCTGCAGGGGGCGTACTACGAAGGGCAGAGTGCGGGCAAAGCAGTCGCTGAGTGCATCAAGAACAAGGATGGTTGTGTTAGGGAGATCGCGTACGAAGTCTTGAATGGAACGACTGCCACTGACAAATATACAAAGGTCAATGGATGGAGTACCAAAACATTCGTTCAAGAAGCTAGCATAAACATCAAGAGTTGAGACGGTGGCGTGGAGTTTTCAAAACATTGTCAGGTTCGCGAGCAAGGTTCTCTTTAATTTCACGTTGTGATGCTTAAACCTTGCCAGATATGCAGGGAGGTGTTCATTGACAGTGGTCATTTTCTTGAATGGACCTGGGAGGCCAACCGAACTGATGTGCCTGACGGCGATTCGGTACATCATCTCAACAGAAACCCGGGAGAATCAAGTCTGAGGGCAGCGTTCGAGGCAGCGGTATATTGGAAACGATGCGGTATCTCGGCAAGACATGTCCAGACTGCTTTGCGGAGGAGTCGCAGCCCGTAGTTATAACATAGACGATACCGATATCGCCATGAGTGTCGCATGAACCTTGGGTTCTGTGAGAAATACCATCAAAATTGAAAACATTTCAGTCGAAAATATGGGGAGGAACACTTCAGAGCATGCTTCCCAGAGGATGAAACTGAGATCTCGGGAGCAAATGATACCAAGGCTGAGACATACGTAACACATTATTTTTCTGCCAGCAAAACTGGTGAGGGACGTGTTTGGATTGGAGAACAATTTGGCCCGCGGCGCAGGAATCAGCTATTGTCTTGAGGAATAACAACATAGAGTCGAGAGACAGCCTGTTTTGCAGATAGCACGGGCAATTACACCCGTCTGCCTCTGTCAGCGCCCAGCAGCGAACGCACAAGCCCTGTCTTGTCTGGTTCACTTCACGTAGATAACTTTGACGGATGCATTCGTTCCAACCCTTCGAGAAAGAGAGAAAGAGGACAAAACCTAAACAGCTTCAAGCTTACCTCCAATACCCTGATGTCTCAGCTGGCCTTGTGGTTGGCATCTCGTAATTTCAAAGTGAACCGGTTCGGGCCATTTTACTGGTCGATGTGTCCCAGAACTCTTTGCCCCACAAGCCACGTTCAACGACAGCACGACAGATACAAGACCTGCGGCTAGAAACAGAACTTCCGAAACATCATCTCATTCTCATGTGTCCAGACATAATTGTCACATGCAATAGCGATCGTCGATCCTCCCTTTGAATTGAATTTGATGTAGGCATTGGGGCCAACTAGGGTAGATGATTGACTACACTCCTTGCCTTTAATGGAATGCAATGGCTGTCCGATGGCATGGCTTTTCAACCCTGGCCCATCACAGTGATAATAGTTTGGCACGCTCAAAGCAAAATGATTTAACTTGCTCACTTCGTGTCATTGAAAATTGCTTGATACTCCCGTGAAGCCTCCTGCTGACCAGGAGCACGACAGCTCAACTCTCAACTCACTCACTCTAGTCACTCTTTATGCCTCACTGCTAAGGTCTACATCATTCATTCCCGACGTCCTTGTTATGTTCCGTTGAGAAAAATTCGACAATATCAGCCGTTCAGCCAACCCTGTATTTCTTGCACTGTACTTTACAAGGACCTTTATGAATGATCATGATTCTCAGGTCATCACCAATCATCTTGCTGGTAGCCGGTGCCTTCGGATTTCCCGCTGCTGAAAGGGAGTACTCTAATTCATCGCGTCCAACATCTACCTGCATAAAATGCGCCCTCCCCGAGCCTCCAGTGAACCCGCCGTGCACTACCGGAGATGCCGGCCCGGATCGGTTTGGTCTCGGAGGCGAGCAGACAGCGACTTTTGCGCAGAATGGGCCAATTGCCACCTTGTCACCCAACGTTCACTGGTCGTGCGATACCGCACCGGCTTCAAACGTCATTCCCGTCCCGGCCAATGAGGGTTCCCAGCTGTACTATGGCGTTGGAGGTGAGTGTACACTCTCAGAACACTTGGAATAATGACTGACTACCTGGAAACAGACCCTTCAAAAGCTGGTGGTTTTGCGTTCATGACATACTGGTTCTCTGCCCCGTCGGTGAACCTGGATCACTGCGACCATGTGACCTCGATCGACTACACAGTCGGGTCTCTCACAATTGTCTTCGCCTCGGAGGAGGCTTACCGACATGTCATTGATACCTGGGCTTCCAAAGATGGCTTGATTCTCTTGGCTTTCATCAAAGGTTGTGGAGACTATTCGAAGGGTGAGAGATGCTACTTCGTGGTGTCTGAGTTGGACTTTGGCCCTCCTGGCTTGGTTGTCAGAGCCAACGGCAAAACACGTCACCCCGACGAGATTGCCACATCTGGGTCGGCTACATGGGGCCATTGGTCGCCGAGAAAAGGAGAGCCAGGGATCCAGCGCACTGGTTCAGGAAGTGGTTCAGGTTCTGGGTCGGCTTTTACCTGGACTCCTCAGCCAACGCTACCGCCGGGGTCCGGGTCCAGGTCTGGACAGCAGCCTGGCCCTGACAGCCCAGGAGCACCAGCTAATCCATCGGCATCTGCGGCGGCGCCCCCGGCTCCGAATCCATCTGGTGTCAGGTCTAGCGATCTTTCATCCACGCGAAACTGCGCAGGACCACTGGATACAAAATACGGCCTTCCTACGGCCTGCTTGGGAGAGTTCTTTGACGAAGATCTGGACGATTCTCTTGGTTACACGGACCTTAGCCAAGATGATCATCGATATATCCTTGGCTATGCACCCGACTTCCCTAACGAAGTCCTCCCAGGTGCTTTCGAACTGGACGTTGACGCGAATGGCTTCTTCAAAAAGCGTAGAAACCAGCATCGCAAGCGGCAAGGACTCATCAAATCGGCTGTTAACATCGCCAAGAAGGCATACCAGACTGTTCAATTTGCCACAACGCTCCCCGGGACTATCAACAGGGAGTTCGTCTGGAAGCTCCCGGATCCATCATCTGGGAATGCTGACGCCAAGAGGGTTCAAGACAAGGAAGCAAAGCAGATGAGGTCGCCTTGGGGTGATGCCATCCTCCTTAGGAGGTTCATTAGCAGCGTCAAGGGTAACGGAGGGAGCGCCAAAGAGTTCATGGACGTCTACTGCGTTGAATGTGGAGTCACTGGCAACGCAAAGGTCGCCGGCTCAGCAAAATGGACTCCTCTCGACGGCGTTGTCGAAGGTCAGGTCGAGATCCGCACAGATATTTTGTTCATTCTCAAAATTGGCATTGATGCTGGGATTGCTCTCAAGCAGACCTTTAACGCAGAGCTCTTCAACATTGGCCTGCCAGGTCTTGCATTTGGAGTCGTTACCATTGGCCCTCGTATCACAGTAGGCACGTCAGTGGCACTCCAAGCGGAGGCCAAGGGAAGGCTTCTTGCGGGTGCAGAGATGGGACTGACAGATGCTCGTATTGTTCTTGACTTTATCAACGACAGCAACGTCACCGATAAGGGCTGGGAACCTTATTTCAAGCCGGTGTTCGAGGCCAGCGGCAGCCTGATGGTATCCTCAACTCTGGGACTGCCAATCGGCATAAAGTGTGGAATCAAAGTCAGTACATTCGACAAGTCTGTGGGCGTCATATCCGAACCATCTGTCAAGGGCGTTGCTCAAGTGGCAGGGTCTATCGCCAACTCCGCTGGGGTACTTGAGGGCGGTTTCACCTCAACGGATGGCTGTCCCGGCATCTCAGGACAGATCACTTGGAGACACAAGCTGTACGCCGAAATACTCAATCGCAAGCCTATGCCTCTGCTGGATACTAAGGATAGGCCTTTGGCACGAACCTGTTTTCCGTAAGTACCTCTCCCCACTGAGTTACGAAATTGAGCAAACGCTGACAACAACCGTAACTTCAAAGGCTGGCGGCATCAGCCTCGTCAACTGCAAGGGCAACTGCAAGGGCTTCAATTTCTCGCCGTGCACCTCAGGACGCCCCGGTTCCTACCGCTGATCCTGCAACCGATGCACCCTCTGTACTAGGAGGTCCTCCAATCCCTACCGATCCAGTCTCATCTCTAGCAGACTCGGCTCCATCTCCGGTTGACATACCTGCACCCACGGTTGATACCCCTCCCGCTCCCGTGCAACCAACCGGGTCATCTGTTGATCCAGTCATTCCCTCAGTAGACTCCCCTTCTCAGACCGTCACATTCACCGCTGATGCGACAATTGGCGATCTTCAACCAACCGGGAGCGTAGTTGACGAGACGACCAGTGTGGCAGGGTCGACGGAGCTTGACTACGTCTCTCAGCCCGTCGGCACCAAGCCCTACATGGATGACACTGGCCGCGAGTTCGGTACTCTCGTCGACTCGTCGAACTCCTCCATGATCATCTCCTGCAGCAACGGCAACATGTATCCTGTCAGCATTAGCAGCCCAGAGAACGAGGTTTGTTCAGAACTATGGGCTGCTGGGCAAAACGTTCTCATCTACGATGGAGCCGAGCGTCTCATGCACTACTACACCAATACGATGTCGGTTCTTGGTGTTTCCCGCCTTCGTGTTGGACCCGAGTTTGTGGCGCCTGCAGGCAGTGCCGTAGTCACATGGGAGGTGTATACTGCTACTGATGGATCTAACGATTCCTACTACGTGGCTGTCGATTCCCACGATGGCCTCTTTTATCCCATCGTCTGCGATTACTCAGATGGAACCCCTGCCAAGTTATTCTTAGCCAAGGATCCGGTCGCAGGTGTCACTTTATTGGAAAGCGCAGACTTGATATACTCGGTCACAGGAGGTCAGGTTCAGACTTGTCAGACGGTGGCTTTGGGCTTGAGGACCAATCAAGGATAGCCGAAAATGCTTGAGACTCTTACATGTCATAATTCTAATACTACTTGAATTGCTTCAGTATCTCACGGTGGAGTGAAGAACCTGAATTAAGTCAACCAGGAGCACATGGGATCGCGGAGCCACAGCTTGAAAACAAACGCTTACCCAATTCCAGCCTTCGTATGAGTTCGAGGGGACCAAGCCACAGAAAACATATTTAGTGCTCCACACTTCTCTTACGAGATTCCGTATTCTCGTTTATGACATCAGATTCTGGAGCCGCAAGCCACAAACACGCTTATCCTCAGATTCCTCTACATCCAGCCTCTTCGACCGAACAACCGTGCAGAACCCGTAAGCTTACCCAATGGAGTAGGTTCAATCCCGTCGCAGTCGGTGTGGCGTTTTACAGATTGATGTGTCAGATGTTTGGTCTCTTTTGGTACCAGTCTTTGTCTTGTCCAGCACCAACAGCGGGCTTGGCAGTTGGGTGCTTCAACCGCCTCACCGCAAATTTGAATGTGTAAATATTCGCGTGACCTTCCAACACAATAGTCGGATTGCGCCTGACGTCAGTGCAATCGGACATTCAGCAGCTTTCACGTCCTCAGATTGGCCGACGGGCGAGGGGTGATTGCTCACTACTTCTTGTCTGTTCGGTACAGTGAGTCTGAGGAGGCTGAAGTTATATATGCATAAGAAAGATGCTCTCTCTAGGAGAAAGATAAACAGAAACCATTCTTTTCACTCTCTCAATGGGTCTCGATCATGGCCGATATAATTCATTCCAGAGCTAGCGATGGTTCTTGGACAGACACAATCTACTCTTTGAATCGTGGGCATGTCGACACTGAGCTCCGACGTCTGGATGCCAATCATTTCAACGTATGGTTGCCTCTTACCGGTCAGGTAGCACCGCCGCATGCACTTGACCAACTCAACAGAATTTCATCACCAAGAGTAGCAGACGTGGCCACCGGGACCGGGGTTTGGCTGCGCTCTGTTGTTCAGCATCTGCGACCCGATGCAGAGCTTTTCGGCTTCGACCTCGACGCAGTCAAGTTTCCCCTCTCCTCTACACCATCAAATGTGAGCTTCAAGCAGCATGACGTGCTTCATGAGTTTCCAACGGAGCTACAGGGAACATTCGATCTCGTCCATGTCCGCCTTCTCCTGATTGCATTGAAGGCCGACGACTTCGAAACTGCGACGAAGAACCTATTCCAGCTGCTCAAGCCAGGAGGATGGTTGGTTTGGGATGAGGTATCTGCTTTGTCTTTCCGATCAGTTCCGCCCAGCAAGGCATTTGAGGAATTCACGAGGATCGAGATCTTGCAGTCCATTAAGAATGGGCAAGACCCAAGGTGTGTCGCCTCCACTAGATTGAAAACAAATGCCGTTCTGACCAGCATGTCTTAGAGGGCCCGCGCGTCTGCCTGACATATTTCAAAAGGTCGGCTTCCGAGATTGCGAAATGAAGATTTGGTCTAGTTGGGCAGCCAGTGAAAGTGTACAAGACGCAGCACGGATGGTATCTCTGGGAATCGTCAGGCCAATGATGACGGCGGTCGTTGATAGTGGAGGCTTAGAGACTGTTCAGACGATGGATGATGTTGAGCGGTTGCATGAAACACTGGGTCGGGAATTGCAGAACGGGACTCGAGTAGGGTTCGATTATGTTGAAGTCTTAGGAAGGCGGCCTGCAGGTCTCTAACACTTCTTTTCATCACTTTTTTCTTAGACTTCGCAGGTCAAAACTTTTGTTGTATTTCAAAATCATAAAACAGTAGCTGATAGCGCAGACTATCTGAAGTTTCTATTGAATTATGGAGTCTTCGGCACAGAGATCAAGCCAATGTGACTTGCCGACACTCCGTCTACACACATTCAGGTAGCTGGCAGCAGAATGCAAAATTATGCCGAAAGGAATACAACTCATTATCTACCAATTTAGGTTGAATTAGAAATATAACAGGAAGAAAAGTGAGGAAAGAAAAGACACCCTAATTATCTGGTTTATCAATCGCTGCAGCTCATTCCAAGCTCCTCACAACTACAGCAGGGATATGTCTCGCATCGATTGTAATCCGAATGATACCATCCTCCGACGGCTGCAAAGTTGCGGTAAGCAGTCTTGTAATCGCAGATTGGAATCGAGAACACGCCGGGAGTCTCTGCCCCGCTTGGGTACATCGTCAGCTGCTTGTTTCCATCCGAGTCCCTCTGCGAGTTGTCCGCGTTCGCACTGATGTTGTAGCCATTGGCGTTGCCATTCAGTTTGTAGCCTGCCCACGCGCTGGTCACGATGCTGTCCTTAGTGAGGCCTCCCCACTCCGAGGCATCGCTCTTGAGCTCTGAAATGCCCTGCAGCCCTTGAAACGCGTCCTGGTCACACGTATACTCGTTCGTGCCATCATCAATCTTCCATTGCTGGCAGTTGGTAGCTCCGACAAGGAAGAATGTTTTGCCATCTTTGACGAATCGAGCGGCGTTGACGTTGTCCTTGTTCAGCGTCTCAGGTTGGCCAGATGCTCCACCCTTCCAGGCGAACGGGTTGACGTCAGAACTATCGTCATCGACCATAACAATCACCGGGTCACTCGTAGGGTTGGAGTACCAAGCCTTTTGGATGAGATTGCCGAAGAGTACTTGCTTCATCGTCTTCCGAAGATCCAACGTGGCGAGGATGGAGGTCTTGATCCACATGCCGCTTTTCACCTGTGAGGCAAAAAAGGAGATGTCATTCTCGTTGAAGTAAGCGGATCTAATTGCCTCAACCGCAGATGTTTGAATGTTATGAATGGCGACGATCATGCTCTCGATATCGGTGATTGTCGTCATCTTGTCCTTTTCTGCCTTTTCGAGAGCCTTCGTCATTTGCTCCTGCGCGAGGCCGTACATGGAGTTCCAAGCCTCTTCGGCAACGGTGCTCTCGCCGATGATGTTGGAAAGTCGGTTGAAGATTCCTCCACCAACAGCATCGAAGACTTGCGTCAAGATCCACGTATTCATTTGTGTAGTGATGTCCTTGGTGGGATCGTACAGGAACTTTTCCAAAAACTGGCCATGAGTCAGTAAATAGTTGCGAATCTCGTCAAGTCATGAGAGGGAAGACTTACGGTGTTCTTCATAGTAGTAGCTTGACTCGTGGCAGCGTCAATCGCGGTCAGCCAAGCGTTGAATACATTGTTGATGCGACTCATGGAGGTCAAGATGTTGGAGCCTGCGATAGTCCATGGGTCGGCCTGCTTACACCCCACGTCGACGATACAACCAAGAAGATCCCTGTTGTCGCAAATAAACTGCTCATCATAACGGAAATATCCCGCCGCTCCTTGCGACCAAGTGCCGTTCTCATAATATGTTTGAATGGCAGTCTTCTTCTTCTTCCACCAGGTCTGGAAGTCTTGTAGGGCGATGTCGGTTTTCCCAGCCTCCCACTTCGCCGATGCTTTCTCGAAAATTGAAATGTCGGAGGCGTTGCAAATTTGGCAAAGCCAATGATTTTTGTCACTGCCACAGCTGGGTATCTCCAGTTCCTTGACCGCATTCATGGGCATGACCTCGGTTCCGATGGGCTGGCAAGTCGAATCACTCGTTCCATCTTCGAAAGCCGTAACAAGATAATTCATGTTGTAAATACCCTGCGGGCATCCTGACGAGACGCATCTTTTGGATCTAGCCGACATGATCGTCTTTCCCGAAGGGTCAAGGATCTTCATCGTCTGTATCCCGGCTTGAATGTTGCCAGCACCATTGCCGTAGTTGAGTCCAGCACTAAGCAAAAACGTGTGCTCCTCTTCACCTGCCTGGATCGAAACCCTGTACCCACTGGGAAGGCCCGGCTTGAGAACGACACTGAAGTACGCCATGTTGCGACTGTAATAATCTTCAGAGCCTGAAGGACGAGAAGTATACTTGGTTTCCACCACAGGATTGCAAACTGCGTCATCAGTCATGGGCCGATGCCACATCGCACCAACGGCAACAGCACCGTTTTGCGGAGTCATACTGCTTGAGGCAATTCGGCTCTTGAAGGCGTGGTTGAAAGAAGCGATGAGAGGTTGTAGTGCCGTGTGATCGAACATTTTCTGGTTCATGTACAACCAAGGCTGGGCGTCGCTATTTTGTTCTGGCCAGAGTTCCGCAATGTAATGGCTTTCGGGCCCGTCGTTCCACGTGAGATACTGGACAAAGTCGGCCTGGTCCATCTGGTCGAGAATTCCCTTCATACGCATTGGGAGAGCGTGAAGACCGGCGCGGTATACTGAGACGTTGTAGGAATTCTTGTACTGAAGAAAGCTCAGAGGAACCATGTAGAGCTTGCTGTGGTTGTGTGCGCCTTCGGCAATGCTGAGATCAAGCGAGACATCTCCAGGGCCCGTACTGCCATAGCCATCTCTCTCGGGCCATGCGGACTCCCAGCTGAAAAGCCCGTCAACAAGGTCTCCCCAGTATTCCCTATGATTCATAGATCAGTTGAAGCACGTTTGAGGTTTCCATGATGAAATACGTACCACCATACAGGATGAGACTCGTAGTATCCCGTGGTTTTGTCGAAGTCAGGAATGAAGAACATCTCGTTCGCCAAGGTTTCCTTCCACTTGTTCCACTTGACATTGTCAAAGTCTGCAGCAGAGAAAGCTGTTCATGACCTGTCAGTCCCACGCAAATGAACCAGATGAAAGTTGAAACCACTATCACTCACTACTGATGACCGGAAGACCGTTCCACTGGTAGTAAGACGGACGTCCCTTGTACTTCTTGAAGATCCAATCATAGTCCAGAGGCTGAGGCTGTAGTTAGAAAACGTGTTGGGCTATACAATGACTCTTCACTCACCCCATTGCACGAGTCACGTCCATGCCAGCATGCGTCGCCAGATGCCCAGACGTCCATGGAAACGTACAAGCCGAAGCCCCCAATGGAGTCTGCTGCGTCGAAGAGATATCCGAGGGATGTATCGATGAAAGATGCCGTTGGGTCGCCAATGTTCAGCGCGAAGCCATCGAATCTGATGTTCCTCGTAAGCCTTTGTCAACGCCATAGACGAAAGGGTTGTAATTACCCGGTTGACTTCGCAGACTCGATGTCCTTTCTGGCATGCTCTGCTGTGATGGTGCCCAGCTATTCAAACGTTAGTGACAACACTTCGCTGGTATCAATCCCCGTTCTGACCATGTAGTGGGCGAATGAAGCTCTCTGCTGAGCAAATGAGACCCTTGAAAGAGAGAGGGCCCCCGCCAGAGCGGTGAAAGCCCGAAACAAGCGCATCGCGAGTCCGGTATTTGCAATGACTTAGGTGAAATGGAGACAAGAATGATACCGTAACTGACATTGCCATCTCTTCAGAATGTGCTGGTGCGCATGCCTTTTAACTTGTCGGTCGTCGTTTGGGTGTAGCAATCGCAAAAGAGGTCGCGGCCTCCATTCTCAACTCCAGGATTCCAATCCTCGTTCATCAGCCCATGAAGGCGGAGGGATTGTGAGCCAGCTGCTTCAATTGAGACCTCTCCGAAGAAGGAGCGAACTAAAAGAGTCAGGGTCGGCGCTAATGAGCCAGGCTCAGCTCGTCCGGGTAAATCCCTCATCACAGGTGTAAAAGGTGAAGAGGTTAAGAAGCAAGGGGCTCTCAAGGCAAGTCGAGATGCCTTCGTATTTGGCCTGCCTAGACTGCGTTTTGAGCTTGATGGCAGCGTACCAAAGCATTCCAGAGCAACTGAGGCTTCCCTGTGTATTCTAGTCCATGCCGCTACTGTGGAGCTTGAACGTAACTGTCATATTTGACAGGCTTTTGGATCCTTTGGATCCTAAGAGTACGTGGTACCATGGTGACAGGGAATTGAAATCTCCACGTCAAGCTCAATTGATTTCGACCAGCAAAACGCAGGCAAATTGGAAGGAATGGGATCATGATCCCCGTGTAGGATACCGTTTGCGGTCCCCCAATTTGTAATAGCCTGAACCTAAATTGAGTTTAGCTCATCGCGTTGAGTTTGATTGAGCCAGAGCAGACACTTCTTATCCATCAAGAATACTCGTCCTGTCGCCGACTTGGCGTTATCTTTGGCGTGGGTTTTATATTCATTTGAGGAATCTTAATCATAGCTGTGACGTCAAAATCATGCTGAGTTTCACAGGTTCAGCTAAACAGAAGGAGAAAAACATTAAAGGGTCATGACCATGGATGCTACTTGGCCGTTGGCTCGGCAAATCGGTACCTGCATCGGAACTATCCCGCCTTTAGTCTTCGTTCCCGCTGCAGCCAGCTTCGCCAAGCTTATTCCAATCACAAATTCGCGAATCATGACCATGCTGCCTAGACGCGGCCCGATTGACATCTGTTGCATCCTACGGAGGTGAACTCCGTTGCAGGCATGTGGGCTTCTGGACGGTGTCTGGACCGAAGTGGGGACCCGACTCTGGTTAAACGAATAAGCCACGGAGAAGATACGGTTATCGACCGATCGTACCTCGCGGAGACACAGCGCGGTTCTCGGCTGATCCCGAAGGGTGCAGGTTTACGCCAAGTAGGGCTTATTTTAGGGTTGGTGAACTCCCCGAAAGAAATAAACAGCAGGGGGCAACAAAAAAGATAAATAGGCTGTAATCGAAGGGGTCTCTTCTGCATCAAAAAGGTTTCTAGTTAGCCCCCTCATCTCCGAGTAAACAATCTTGAGGACCTACACGTTGACAGGGCTTTCTTAACTAGGTCGGGCCGACTCAACGCAAACCTTTGGTGCATTGCCTATTCTCCCATATGATCTAAGTGTTATACGACAGACGATAGTGAATCGGCTAGCTATAAAGATCTTCAATGCGCTCATCTGCACGGTTATGAGTATCAAAGAGATGCTAACTGCAGATTTGACTGATGAGACGTAAGGAGTATGCTGTCTGACCTGTGCATCTTGTCAGGTATTAAGCTTTGCGCATCTTCTGTCATAGTTGTACTCGAGACGTAGAACCTGTACTGATTTGACTGAGTGCCGTCGTTTGATTATCTACAGTTCGGGCACTTACATAAGCTGCAGGAATGTACAAAGCTTCAATGGTGGGAAATGCGATCATTTATAAATTTCAGATACCATGCTCGCACCTCTGAACTCCGAATGATGTAACCTCATCGCAGTTCGTTAGCCTACATCCACGTGTGGATTGTACTGTAGCTTTTCCGTGGCTGAAGGCAACGCCCGTGCCGATATTTCCATCAAAGCTAAGGAGTCTGCTTTCCTGCTGATATCTTCCGATCTGTTTGCGTTGTAATACCGACAGTTGTTGGTTAAGTACTTAGCATGTTTGGAACCTCTCCCGAGTATCATTCCATGTTGACTTTCGTGAGGCGGAAGCTGATGTGGTGTGAAATAATGTTTTGTCTGGTTCAACGAACGGACATAATATGCGCCTACAACAGAGTCCATGGTTGAAGGCATTGTTTCTTTAATGAGGACTTGCTGAGTTGTGGTTGTATGGCAGCGAGGAATCGCTCTGGGCCTGATAATAGTCGCTCCAGGAACGACGTTGAATTAAGATCTCCTTTTTGCTTCTTGCATGGTTCAAGCTGCATACCACCTGTCTCCCAATAAAGTTTCTGGACCCGTGTGCTTTTTCCAGGCGGTTGCAGTTCGTCTACAGTGGCACGAATCATAATAGTGCATCGCGATTTAAAGTTCATCTCTATTTCGCAACGTAACAGGGCCTTTGATTGGTCAAGATGGAAGCCTCATATGTGGTGGGTTGCATTGTCTAGGATCCACAGTCTTGTAAGCTGCACTCTCGGCCGTTCTAATCTTCCGGTCATAATCGACACAGTAGATTCTTCAGACGACCGATGCTATTGAATGAAATTGCGATTACATAGAATCTCGAGGAATGCATGCGAAACGACATGTCTTCTACAACTGGCCGATTTGTCGTCACCGAACCCCCTGCTGAAATCCATTCAGATAGGGCGCTGCAATTAGTGTAGGTAATGTGCAAAGCAAACGGCATCAGTCGCACTTGAGTTGTAAGCTGATGCTTGTCAACATGATATTCTGACTGGGAATTCGATTGCCTATTTATAATCTTTCACCTCGTTTTGTGTTAGCATTACTCACCACTCAGTTCGTCCACATTCATCTGAGCTTCTGGATCCCTACCCGAGCACTAAGCGACTGGCTAACACTCTCGCCAGTGCCCCATGTTGTGTGAATGGGCCAGACTGAGTGGACTCATAGGGTGAGGCGGTCTCGCGCTAATGTTCGCTGCGTTTACACTAGTTCATGTCGAAAGAAGAGAATGTGGAGCCCAGCCAAGCGATTGCGCCTCCTCGAACCAAGCCATCTCAAACTCCATGCTCGTACACGAGAAGAATCTAGTCAAGAATGTGTACCGTATAAGACGAGTTCCACTTCCTCGTCTTTCTGGGTCACTGTCATGTTTTCACATAGTTGAACATACGCAGCCCAGGACTGCCCAGCATCACGTTCGTTATCGGTTTATTGATGTTTGCCAGGGTCCAGTGCTGTGCCGGCTAGCATCTTTCTCGCTCTGGGATAGTAAGATGAAGCTCCGCTGATATGCCGAATTTGGTGATTCTCTAGGCTAAACGAAGGGCGAAGCGCGCGATGCTACACGCTGGGTCTCACCTCACATGGCTGTCGCGAGCCTCGGCCGCCCACCCTTAGCGTGCTCAAGTGCTCCACAGCTCACGAACTCGGCAGAACCGGCTGCTGTTAGCGGCCACATCTGTTGACAACTAGAGTTCTTTTTATCTTTTCCCTCCGATAGCTTTCGTAAGTTGTGCTTATGAGAATGTTCTCTCATGTTTTATCACATCATATGCTTAAATGATGCCTCTTGAGGGCTGACCTTGTGTTTGATATGTGGCCGTCGATTTTCATGTACGTACCTAGTTTAATAATCATGAGAAGACACGCTTCAAGAAAATGGAATTTCGACTCTTGGCCTACCTCCTGGCCTAAGATACCAAGATAACTCGCTGACTCGTTGGGTCCCTTGATGCCAGAATTTCTGCCTGTGAAGGGGGAACTATTTGGAAAACACCGCCATGCTTGGACCCGTCGTCTCTCCCTCAATTTCTCATGGCGTCGACGACCTGAACCTTGAGCATAAGTCACGTACAAGTTCCACTTGGCGCCAGTTACAGGGCTGACTAGCTGGCCGGCATCTGCCATCATGTTGACCCTGATCTTCAGATGGCACTGTTGATTGTAGCTATTACTAGTTCATGCTCGCAGGACGACACAGCTGGATTACCAGGGTCATGACTTTTGACGCCTTCGCCAGTTGTCCCATGGGTCAGAAGTAGATTATGCAAGACTTTTAGGACGAACTTGCTGTTAAATAGAGTTATCTTGAAAATACCAAAGCTTGGAACGATGATGGAGTTGGGTCGATATAAGAACTCTTAGAGACCTCCAGACTCGGCTAGTTATGAAGACGAAATCAGGCCTCCCATTCTTTTATACAGTCACTACAGCATGTCATTCACTTTCCATTCCTTCCTGGCGGGCTCCCTGCTGGCTATCTCGTCAATTGTTACTGCGGAAGAACCAGTCGTAAAACGGGCCCGCTTCGATGCCGAAGCCGTCATTATCAAGGGGACGTGGTCGTGTACCCCTGAACAAATCCTCACCATCGACCAGGCCGTCGTTGACGCTCACGAGTTCGCAAACGAAGCTCTGACTGCTCTCAAGAATCCCAATGTTTTGAGCTCACCGGCCTATTACAGCTGGTTCGGGTCCGGTAGGCCCACCTCCTGTCTCTTGTCCACATTCAGCGACACTAAATGTACTCTCGCTATCAGACGCCGGCGGCGGCCCCTCAGTTGCTACTCTCAGAGACAGACACTACCAAGTCGTCATCGACTCCCTCAAGCCCCCCAGCGTCGAGACCGCTTTCCGCTTCAAGCCAGAGCCCTTCTTCCCTCCCAACACCGTCACCGAGAACAGTCTCGTCTTTGGCTGCTCTGGAGCCACCGGGCCCTGCGCGAATGGCGCCATGGTAGCCGGTGTGAACAGCGCAACGGAGAGCCATCCAGCGGTATTTGGTACCACAATGCTGCTTCTCTGCGAGACCTTCTTCGATACAACGCGTGCCTCGAACAAGAAGATGATTGAGAACTGGAGAGCCACGGGCTCTGTTGAGAATATGTCGCGTGGCTTTGCCTTGGTACACGAGGTCCAGCACATGCTTATCGCCACGGGAGACGGCGAAAGAGCGGACGACTTGAAGAATCCGTTCTTTGGCATCGTTGACGATAGGTCTGAGGATTGTTACTCTGCCAACTGGTGGGTTGAGCGAATCATGACTTGACCACGGAGAGCCTGACTAACAAGAATCGGCAGTTGCTCGCGCTTGTCAGCGGCCGAGAAGGCCAAGAACGCGCAGAACTATGCCATCTTCGCTCTCGACGTGACGGCTTTCCCCATAACGAATGAGCAGCCAAACGCTTGCCAAGCCCCTGCTCGCCCGTCTACGCTGGCTAAAGTAAGACGGCAAATGACCTTCTCCAACTCGACTATGTCGTTGAGAGCACCATCATCATCATCATTAGTTTCGGCTACGCGCACTCTCGTTCCGCCAGTGCTCCCCAGCTCGACTTCACAACGTAAGTACTTCTCATCATCCAGCCGAGACTCTACTGGTTGCTGATCATTTCTCTACCAAATAGTTCCGCCTTCGAGAGTCTCTTCCGCTAGACCCTCGTCCAGCGCCGAGATCGTCGAAGTCTCCGGTGCCGTCGCCGTCATCATCCCGGCCGGCGCAGTCGCATTCGGCGGCCCGGGAGGCGGCCTCGCAAACTTTGGCGGCGTCATTGTCCCCGTTCCCGAAGGTCAGACAGTCAGCGATCCGTCTAAGGATCCCAAACCCTCCGGTGACGCCCCGTCAACCACGCCTAGACAGCCGAGCACCACAAGCTCGGCACCAGCCACAAGCTCCAGCTGTGCGCCGCCGGCCCAAAAGTCATACGGCCCCGCTGTCGAGAAGGTCTGTGAGGACTGGTCTGGGATGAACCAGACTGCCTTCCTAGGTCTCATGGACGCGGTTCCCGTGGTCGACTGGGAGGGGGTCCCCGTCGTTTCTACGACGTCCATTCTAGAGACTGTTGAACCTTCTCCAACCTCGCTGGTCGAGGTCATCGCAACTGTGGCACCCGCGCCGCCGACAACAACCTCTGCAGAGCCAACTGTCGCGCCCGTGGCGTGTTATAACTTTGACATTAACGCGTATGGATACTGCTGCCCCGGACCCGGTAACCCTTGCGAGAATGACCTCGGCAAGTGTTACTTTAACGGAGAGGGTGTCTCCGGTGGAGCTAGCGGGATTGTACCTGATGGCGCGAGATGCCCTCCACCCCCTGGTGCTGAGTACTGCCGAGGGCCTTGCGAAGAGTGAGGGTACCTGGATAGATGGTATTTATGAAGGGCACATGTGAATGCCAATCGCTGTCACTCGTGTGGGGTGTAGTACATTTTTGAACGCAATCTTGAACGCTTATCGTCTATTGAGGGACCGTATATTCAGTTTCTATTGCTGCAACTGTCACTATTACTGTGGCCAACCTCGACAATTAGATAATTTGCGTCGGCTTCTTCATTAAACATTACTCTATAACGAAAATTCTCCGAAAAGCTAGGTAGTCTATGAGTTAACGGAAGAATTGACTAGCTGCGTTAATGCCTCACTATGAGGTCTGAGACACTTCAAAGTCACACGCGTCTGAATGATCCTCCGCCTTCTAAAGGTATTTTTGTTATTGGAGAATAGAAAGATACGATATGATGCCAAGCCATACGGCGCGTCGTTACGAAACTTGCTCTCATAATTGCGTCCTAGCCTGGGCAGTAGTAGAATACATGATCCACTCTCAGCTCTCCGAAGCAACCGCTCTTCTCCTCTCTCGGTCTTCGTTTTCCTCAGCCGTGAGCCTGTCTTGCATCTCAACTAGTAGCTTGCGGCACTTCTGACGCTGGAACCTAGGCAAATTCGGCCAGCGGCACTTGCGGTAGATTTCTTGGGCTTCCTGTACATGAACTCAGTATATGAGGTATACTCCAACGTCATCTGTCACGCAGTATATGTACGTACATCTACCCATTTTTGATGAGCACGCATCCACTTGGGTTGCCACACCTGCCATTCGCTCCCGTTGGAGTCACCCGGCACAGGGAACATCTCGAGCGCAAGCATGTCCTCGCATAACCCATCGAAATACGCGACGGCGGGTACGGGTCTCGCCGTGCGCCATTGTTCATCTTCTGGGATCTCATCCGAAGGTCTTGAGATGTATGCGTCATGAGCAGTGAGCTCACCTGGGGCGTGTACTGGTTAGACATGAGAAACTTCCGGTCGCGACCGCCTTGCCTGGTCCTTGAACTCACCCGTATTGGTATCAAGCAGCCACCACATCCCTAGCGTGTCTCCTCCCAGCGGTTTGGATAGTGGGACTATCCCTTCAGGTATTCTTTCCTCTGGCAACGGCCAGAGTCTGACAAGATTCGGATCCTCGAGTTGATAGTCCTCGTCGGGCTCACTAAAAACATTCTGGAAATAGTTGATTGTCTGGGTTGATGGGAATACGGGCCTTCGACTGGTGACATACGGCAGATTGCGGACCAGGTCAATCATCGTGTCGTTGAAGCCAAGGCGTCGCAACTTCTCGAGAGGGACGATATCGTCGCCCCAACCTCCTTCCGGGGGGTAAGCGATGTGGTCAGGTCTGATTGAGACCATCTTGGAAAGCAATTCATAATATCGCTTGATGCTTCCGACGATGGCATCCCGGTCGTATGTAGAAGCGGGACTATGTTCCTCCGCTATGGGGTCTTCAGTCGACATGCTTGCAACTCCTGATGCGTTCTGGTTGTTGATGTTGATTCCTGTCATAACTGAGGCTCATGAGGGTTGCGAGGTTTCTTAAATGCCACCAGACCCCGCAGGCGACCGAGACTAGATTGATCATTTAGACTTGGCGGCAGCCTGTCATTGGCTAGGTGATCTCGGAGGCTTATTTCCTATTGCATCTGGATCCCAGCCATTCTGACCAGGATGAGCTCGGGTTATCTGCAGGTACAGGGATTCCAGGGAACAGGCTCCAGGCCTCGGATACTGGCTGCATATGTTCGTTGCTGCCTTTTTGTTGTCTCCTTTCCAACTCATTTTGCAACGATGGATATGATAATAGAAGAAGAGCTAAAAATAAGAGGGATAATGATGGCGAGCAGTAGGAAGTGCCTTTATTAGCCAAAAGAACAACTGCTGGTTCCATGAGCGAGAAGTAACACGAAGACCTCGATATTATGAGACAACTGCTACGGTGTGACATATGGATAGTGCGTGTTAGTTGCGTGACGCCTAGGCAGGTATGTTTACAAAAGGGACGGAAATGTCCAAATATACTAAAAATATCTATATCGTAGGGTTGTGTCTAGGAGCGGGCGTGATGATAGATCTCGCAGCATCTGAGACCTCAGCAGCGATCTCCAAAGCGTAGCTCAAAGACGCGGGTACCCCTATGGTTGTCTCTGGAGAGCTGCCGGTGATCGTTGCAGTAGCGACAGCTTCCGCCGTGGCCGGCGATGTCGCCGTCTCCCGAACTACCGGCAGCGACGCGTACCCCAGATCTTCCATCTCCCTCTGGCAGTGCTGATCCTCGCACCGCAGCAAGCCGAGGTCTTCGAAAAGCTCCTCAGAAGTAGGCCGACGTGTGGAGTTCCCCTCGCGGATGACGAGCTCACCGGGAGACCTGTTGCCGCTGTCCAGCTCGTTCAGCGCGCGGCGTCCGGGGAAGCTCGGGTCGTCGTCTTCATCGTCGGACGGGTCCGGCATATCGGTGTCGCTGTCGTCGTCCGAGGGCGGGTTGTTGTTGTTGTTATTGTTGCCGGTTCCCCTGGGCTTAGTATAGCCCCAGCTGTATTTGTTGACCTTGCCGTTGGTGAATTGCGTGCCGGGCTCATCTTCGTAGTAATCGATGAAGGCGTCCCTGTTGTTCCCCTGTTTGTACCACGGGTCGTTCGTCAGGAGCGCGAAGCCGGGATCGTTGACCAGCGTCTTGGGCCAGCAGGGATTCGCGGTGATACCAAAGTCCGGCGGCATGTTGCCCATACTTGTGAATCCGATGTCGAGGACGGTTTCCATCTTCCGCAAGGTTCTTTGCCACACGTCGTAGGTTCGACATCCGTCAACGCTGGTCCCGATGGACCTCTCGCCGACGAGGTTCTCTTGCTCGTGATCCGGACAGCCGCCAAAGAGCCAGGCCGCCCTGCTGTTATCAGTTGCTGGGATGAGACGGATCCAGACGCTGTTGTCGCGAGCCTGCCAGACGGACGCGCCGGGGTACTCGTCGCGTTCGCACTCAAGGTTGGCTTCCTGCAGCCAGCCGCTGCTCCAGGAAGTGTGGTGCTGCTCGTTCCACACGCCGACGATGGGCCGCGGGGCTCTAAGTGCTTTGTCGGATGGGCATGTAAGAGACTGCAGGTCACGTCGTCTGGCGATGATAGAGCTGTAATTATAGCAAGCTTGCTTGGCTCTCTCGCCGTTGCAATTCCGTCCGATGACCCGTTGGCCTGGCGCGACGTACCTCGGGGTGGTGTACGACTTGATGTTGCGGAACGCCCTGGCTTCAAGCTTCTTGGTCTTGCACGTCTTGGGCTTGTCCGAAGCCTTCGTTGGAGACTTGGTCGCGGGTCGATCGGCCTTGCTCGTGAGCGGCTTGTCGACCTTGACCTCGTAGTCTTTGCCCTTGAACTTGAAGACCGACTTGCCGGCTTTGGCGACACCCTTGGCACAGACCTGAACCAGCGCTGGCATGGCGACCTGGAGAGCGATGGAGGCGATCCAGCCGACGAAGGGGATCAGGCGCAAGGGCAGAGTCGCGGCCATGATGGCAACGCGGCAGAAGGCCTTGGCGGCGATCTCGAGTGCGAGAGTCTCGGCCGCCTCCAGAGCCAGGTCAGCCGCCTCGTCCTTGAACTTCTCACCGATTTGTTCCCTTGAGATAGGCGGCTTGAAACCGGAACAGCAGTAGCTCTGCGCGCCACCCGTACACGTCTGATCCTCGTCTTTGGTAACATGGTTGGTGTTGGTCGTGACCTCGGTCTCCCCGTCGCCGCAACCGCCCGTGCAAGACAGTCCCAGGCCGCGGAAGCCGCGCCACTTACAAGTTCCCATCGTCGTTCCTTTGGAGCAGCAGAGCCGGCGGACCTGATCCTTAGGGCAGCGCGACATCGTTGACAACAGTCCGGGCTGACCCCTCATCTGCGCCGCCTCGTGGTCGCCGGTGCGGCACTTGTCGTCGCACATGGTCGTGTAGCAGACGCCTTTGGCGGCCTCGTCCTGGTATATGGCCTCGGCCTCTTCCATCTCCTCCGGGGTCATGCTGCCGCCAATGGTGCTGTCCTGGTCGATCTGGTCCAGTGCCCATATCATCATGCCGCCGAGGCAGCGCGAGGCGGCAAACTCCCGCTTCTGCAGCAGCGTCTCGTCGTCGTCGTAGGATACCCACTGGTCGTTGTCCCAGTTTATCCACTTGACCCCGGCCGTCTTATCGTGGGTAGGCTTGAGCTTCTTCTCATCAATAATGTCGAAGATCTCCTGCAGGTTCAAGATACCCGATGCTCTCGAGCAGGGACCTGCCTTCGCTCCGCCAGAGAACTGGCAGACACCATTGGGCTTGTTGCAGTTTGAGTCTTTGAGAGTGAAGGACCGGCCGTATACTAGTCGAGGTCAGGTCAGCTGATGGGATCTCGTATTGCAGGCGCACAATTACTCACGTCCCTGGCCGAGAACAACATTCTCAGACTTCACACCAGCTCTCCAAAGTAGATCGAGGCCAAGATCAATCTCTGTGAGGTTAGTATGGGTTGCCACGTAAGGGCCGACAAATTTGGAGGCCGCATCCCAAGTGCCGTGCAGATCGTACGACATCAGGTTGAACCAGTCGACGTAGGGCTGCAGCTTCGCCAGGTCGAAGTGTTGGAGGTACCAGTACGACGCGGGAAGCGTGAGGGAGTAGCCGTATCCCTTCGGCGAGAAGGCCTCCTTGATGTCTTTGGAGAGGAGGACGAAGTTTGCCTTGTCTTCGGGCTTGCCACCACGGTCGTCCGCAGTGGGGTACTCCCAGTCCATGTCCATGCCTGCAAGGCTTGTTAGTTAAGTCTCCAATATTGGCTCGCGCCGCTGGAGAGCATTAGCAGTAAACGCACCATCAAATCCGTACGTCTCCATAAACTTGATCAGGTTTCCGATGAACTTCTTGCGGTTTGCAGCGGTGCTTGACATGATACTGAAAGCCTGTTGATACTTTCCAGCTGTGGGGAAAGATATCGGTTAGTGTGGCATAAGAGAGCTACCCGGATCAGAGTACTTACGATCGTTGAAAGACCATCCACCGACACTTACCCACGTTTCTAGGCCGGGCTTTCGCTCCTTGAGCTTGGTGAACCGGCTAATGAGGGATCCCGCATTCTTGTCCATAGGCGTGAGTTCAAAGGTATCGGGCTCGAAGAACATAAACGCAAAGTTGACGTGAGTCAGGCCCTGGAGGTTGAGTTGCTCAGGGGACACCGAGCTACAAGGTCGCGTGTTGGCCCATGTCTCGTAATATCCGATGGACCGCTTGTTAACTGTAGCAAGGTTAGGCTCGGGAAGAATCTAGAGGCAGAGAGATTGGATCATCTTACTACTCGTGCCATCCTTGCTGCAAGAAGGTCGCTTAGGGGGACCGCAGCCGCCAAAGTCCTTTTGACAACCCTCCTCGACATCGCAAAAGTCGTCGGTTGAACCGCAGAATCTGCTTACTGTCAGTCTTTCGTTTCGCGTAGCATTAAAAGAGTCTTTTTGTACCCAAACTTGGAGCAGCAGACTCCCAGCGGACAGGTTTGCTTTCCTGCAACGCCATACTGGCCGCACTCGGCTTTGGCGTCGCAGTTCGATGTGCAGTTGCCGACACCACATTCTGATGGCGAATACCCACATAGGCCAGAGATCTTGGTGTACAAAAGTTAGAACAGCACGAAGCCATTTGAGGTCCGATTTCATGGACTATGGTCTATAGAGAAACAGTGGAGAGAAGCCTCAACTTACACCGCTGCAGCAGGCGCCGTTGACACAGGGTGTCTCAGCATTGCAGGTGCCGACTGGAAGCTCTAGCAATTCAGCAGGTGCGTCGGTACCTAGAAGAGAAAAGGCAGAGTTGAGAAGAAAGTTAGGTTCGACGTTTTTCTCCGCCTTCACCCGTTCGATGGCCTCGCTGACGTTGAAGGTGTCGGTCCTGTTAGACGAAACAATGGATGAGTTGGAGTTGGCCGCAAAAGAGAGGGCGGGCCAGGCCAATAGGCCGATGAACGAAGCTCTCATGTCTCAGGACTAAGGATGCCCAAGACTGAGTGACGAGGAAGAGACTGGACAGTGACTTGTGCCGCACTGGAGGCTTGTAGACAGGAAGACTGCCTTGAGGTTGATGCCGTGTGGCGGGAGGTAAGGAAGAGACAACGCGACGGGCTATGAAGACTTATCAGACGGGATCGTGACCTCGGTTTCTCCTCATTGTTGCCAAGCCGGGTTGCAGGCACCAGGGCGCCTTTCCGGAATATGCGTGTTACTCGGACTCGGATTTCAGCACCATGCCGGAGTTCCCCTGAAATGCCTCATGGTGTCAGCAATATTGCAACCGGACCAAGCTCCGGAAAGCCCAAGAGAAGCAGTCTCCGTCCTTGCAGTTGTGATATCGACTGTCTGCTGCATGGGGATTCTATAGTAAGCTTAGTCGAACGGGGACTAGAAGAGGGCGAACCGATGTTTGCTGCTTGCATGTGTGATTGCCAAGGCTGAGAGAACTTGTCTTCAAAGGGCCTCGACTCGAAATAAACTGTCGGAAGGCTGATTTAACTCTAAACCGGGCAACGCCCGACTGGGATTCCAGAGGAAGGATTCACGATGGTACCTCGACCCTTGCATAGCGGATATGCAGTCAGCAATGCAGGGATTGCGAGCTAGGCGAGAAAAGGCAGGAGACGAGCGCCTTGGAGGTAAGTGGGAGGAATAGAGTCGCGGAACCGCCCGCAATTAGCCTGGGGTCGGTCCTAATTGTGGGCAGATGGAGGTTTTCTTCAAGAACTGTTGCGGTAGACCGGAGTCTCTCCGATGGCTCGAGAGGGCTGGATGCAACTCTAGGCTGAGCCTCAAGATGTCTGCCTATTTTCAGACTTGGCGAACGGAGATTGCAACTAAATATGGTTCAATCAGGCATGCAAGGTCTTTCAGGCGCATAATGCGCAGAGAACTGCGGCGAGGACCGGAGGCTCTGATCTCAGGATCGGGTAGAGGCGCGATATGAGTAGATATCGGGAGCCCGATATCCAAGAATCTCGCTATGTCTCTTGTCGCTTCAGTCTTCTGTCTGTTCCCTGCCCACGGGCTTTTTGTCTTTACCTCGCCGTCAAGGAGACTGAACTATTCAGTCATGTCGCTCATTAAATCTCTTCCCGTGGCGTTGACCCTCGGCCTGCTCCCATTCGCTTCAGCGTTCACTCTGTGGCCGTCAGTAGACACACAGGGTCTTTCTGAAGTTCTGAACATCTCCACTACTTGCATCACCGCGCTGTAAGTTGAAAGCTATTGCCTATAGCCAATTCGTGTTTCAACTAATGTTGTCCGCACAGAAACACAACCCTGGCTTGTGACCCAGACCTTTTCCAATGGACATCCAAAGTGGACAACATCTACTGGACATCAGACAACACCACACAGCTCTGCACCACCGGCTGCCTAGATTCGAGCCGGCAGTGGAAGGAAGAGGTAGCCGGATCCTGCGAAGGCGAATTCCTCCGCTCGGGAGACCGCCTGGTCGAGGCCGACACCCTCTCTTCCCGCTTTGCCGAGGGTCTCGAGATCGCGTGCCTCAAGTCTTCCGCCGACGAATGGTGCTTCGTCGAGTCCCAGGAATGGGTCGGCTCAGACGTCGTCCGGCCTGACTGCGCCGCGAACCCCTCAGATCCTTGGTGCATCAACCCTGCCAACGTGACGGCTGAGAACAGCCGCATGGCTAACTTGTATGAAGACGACCTCCTGTGCTCGGAGTGCTTCCTCAAGCTCATGCACCTCCGTATATCATCCGAGTTCCTGCCGGATGAGGACCATTCGGACTATCTAGTCGAGCAGTTTCAGGACATTCAGGACGTCTGCCAGACCACCATTGCCGCGCAGGTCATGACAAGATCCCTGCCCAACTACCCTACAGTGCTGACGCCGACGCCGAGGTGGGGTGAGGGCCCGGCGACTGTGACCGAGACGGAGCCTGAGGAAACGGAGCTGTCGTGCGCGGAAAACCAGGTCGTCATCAATGTCATGGGAACCTACTCCAACGACAGCTTCCAGGCCTGTAATGACATCTCCCTGCAGTATGGAGTGGCGACAGGTAGCCTTCTCGTTGCGACTGGCAACGAAGCATGCTATGTTGAGGCGCGCGAGGTTTGCGGTCCCCAGCCTTGTCAACTCCTCCGCGTCCACGACGGCCAGACTTGTGAATCCATCGCGAGTGCTATCTCGAACGCCACCGATCCTGTCAACGGGGCTCAACTTGCAACATGGAACCCCAACATCCTAGGGGCCTGCGATCACTTGGTCAAAGACCAGTACATATGCGTCACGTAAGTAAAGACTACCGAAACTGACATGGAGCTGTGGCCGCTCACACATCTTACAGAAGACCTGGCGGATCCTGGATTGCCCCAGCTATGGATTCTCTTCCGGACGATAGCCAGGGCCCTGTCCGCGGCGGTCCCGGAAGCACTCCGACCCTCGAGATCATCGACAACCCAACCACCCCGATAGACCCGTGGCTTCTCCAAGAGGGCATAGCCGAGGGCTGCACGCGCTATGTGCTTGCCAGCTCGGGTGCCAACTGCTGGAAGATCGCAAACGACGCGGGCATCGAGCAGAGCCGTCTCTTTGAGCTCAACCCCATTCTTGGCTCAGAAGGAGAGCTATGCGACACCATGCTTTGGAAGGACTACTACTACTGCGTCGGCGTCAACGGCGAAGGCTCGCCGCCGGTGACAACAACACGCACAAGCGCGCCAGCGACAACGACCACGGCCGGCGTACCAAAGCCAACTAACACCCAGGCCGGGCAGCCCTCCGACTGCAACAAATGGGTAGAGGCTGCCGCCGGCGACGGGTGCTGGTCCATGTACACCGACGCGGGTATCACAGCCGAGCAGTTCTACGAGTGGAACCCCGTCCTCGGTGTCGCCGGAGAGAACTGCGGAACGCAGATATGGCCGGAGTACTCCTACTGCATCGGTACCGGCTCGTCGTCTTCTCCGCCAGCGACGACGGCAACGACGACGTCAGCTGGGAACGAACCGGCCAAGCCTACGGCAACGCACGCCGGCATCGCCGCTAACTGTAACAAGTTTGTGCAGGCCGTCAGCGGCGATGGATGCTGGAAGCTAGCTAACGACGCTGGGATCGACTCAGCGCTGTTTTACAAGTGGAATTCTGTTCTTGGCGCGGCTGGGGAGAACTGTGGCACGCAGATTTGGCCTGATTACTATTATTGCGTGGGAGTAAGCTCGTGAGATGCGACGGATGCTAGATGTTGGCATAGACAGCGCTCCGGTTGAGACTCTCCCGCTAATTTCACCACGATATCTCCAATCTCAACTGCGAAATCTTTTCATCCTCGTCTTGAACAAGTGGATGAAGCTTAGGCCGTAACGATGAGGCGCAAAACGCATAAAATTTACCAGTGGCCATTGCTCGTGAATCCCTCAAGAAATCGCCGGGAGATTACATGAAACAATCGTGTCGCACATCAACATCAGCATGTTAAACAGTGTACCAGCGGTCGATTCCATCATGAAGTAAGCCTCTTAGCTACAATGTCAAAGAGGCGCTAAAGTTCATGCATTTATTTCCTTACTTACCATACCTGCATGGTCGAGGAGATCGTAAAGGTTCCGGGACGGACCACAGAATCTTTTGACTGCTGTAACAGTCGAAAGGTGATGCCTCCTTTTCGATTCATCCTGATGATGACCTTATGTATGAATTTAGCGGCCCAATATCGATCCCAGTAGTGTGAACTATGTGAACCTCGATAGAAGTTGAGCTGCTTTCTGAAAAGGCGACACTTCCCTTTTCAGTGCTCCCAGACGCGGTTACCATACCACGCTCGTATGATGTATGCTCAATGTTTTCAAACACGCCGCCATTTTATACATACCCCTGACATTAGATCGTAACAAAGCCAAGGTTTGGGCGCTATTAATTTTCATCCCGCTTCTAAACACGCCCAAATTACGACGAGGGATACAGGACAACTTTTGGTACCCTACATGTATTCCCTAGACGGGCCAGCGAATCCGGAGTGTGCACCTTCCAGTCTATTGCAAGGACCCTAACGTAGCCAAAGTCTTTTTCCCCGCTCCAGTCACTTCCTTCGACTTTCTCTTACTTCCTAGGAAGACGAATTCCTCGTCTTTCATTACACCTATTGTGTAGTGCCGCGACTTCTCTGGCTCGCGTTGGAACCAGCCCATGCGCAATTGGAGCCCCTCCAATCTGACGTCGTGCGCTGTTGCCGCCATATTTTTGGATATATTGGTTTCCTGCAGTAGTGATGCCGAGCTGGCTATGCTACCAAAGCGTTCCGGAGCAAGCCCTTCGGTCTCCATGATGACAAATTTCACAAGCTTCGGCTTCATGCGTTGTCGAAGCACGGTGATGGAAAGAATGAAAATATTGTGCAAAACCACAATACCAAGCAGACTAGTGAGTATATATGTTGCAATCGCGCTTTGAACCAGCCTTTTGGTGTCGTTTTCGGTCAAAGTAGCACTCACAAGAGGCAAATCGCCGGAAGGAGGTTGTGATGATTGTGAGAATGCCCCAACGAAATGACGGCTTTCAAGATTCGCAAGCTGAGCACTTACAAATTTGCGTCGGTAGTTCAATGCCTCTAGGATATGGAGCTCTTGGTCCGGTTTTCCAAAGGCCTCAAGCGCAAACTCGCCATGGGGTCTAAAAAGTGGCCAGTAACTTTCGGCGAATCTTCTTTGGTCACCCAATACGTGACGAAGTCTAATGTCTTGGTAAATTGAAGAAACGATCGGAAGTGAAAATGGGGGGTCGTAAGGTCGTAGAGTTGAACTAATCGGTACGGGTGGTGTTGTCTGATCGATTTGCACTTCTCCGTTGTCGGAAACTAGCTTGACGGATACCATCACTTCAGCCCAGGCGTATTTGCACTTCCACACTGCGGTGAAGTCACTTCTGTTCGCCGCACTATCCCAAACGCCCCAGAAATACGTAATCCATGCTTCCTTGGCCTTTATGTCGCGAGGTAATTGGCACGGGTCATCTGCATATTTGATCCTCAATTCTCCGGTAAGACTCCCAAAGTACGTTTTATTGTCGGAGGTATCGGGGCGGCCGCCGCCATGAAGAAACTCCGTTACGTAATTGAACGACGTGCCGTTAGGGCAAGTGACTGGGACTGTCATAGTGGGTTGTGATTCGCTGAAGAGAATCACCTTTGGGATGGCAAACTCGGGTCCAGGGATCTTTTCGCAACTGCTAGACATCGTAGCTGCTGGCAATGTAGCCTCGATCGTGATGTTACTGGTACTCTCCAAGCTCAAGACGGGGATACCGCTGAGTAGAGGCAGTACAAAATCATCGTACGTATCCTTAGGGTAGACGACATGCCGCTCTTCTTTCCGGAACATAAGATCAGCTATCGCTCGCCTGTTACGTTTGTACACCTCGTCCGAGTGCAAGCGGTCGCCAAACCAACTTGCCTGTCGTAGTTGTAAGTCAGTGCGATTCGGGATGAACTTGACCGTGAATAAGACGGAGGCGATTGTTGTCAGGACTGCGCAGGCCAAAGTCACTATCTGAGACATTAAGATTGGCCAGGCACCTAGTTTGATAGATGACATCAGAACTCGGAAACCTAGCATATCTTGCAGCGAGATGTCCAGATGATTTGCGCTGCGGGCCTCAGAGAAGACACTGTGGAGGGAGAGTAGTGCCCTCCAAGAAGAATCGCAGCTCGACACGTATAAAGAGACCCCGAGGACAACAAAAGTTGGAAACGAAGTCCACAGGAGACTCCAAAGCCCTCTAGTTGAAGCCAATCCCTCATGTTTTTCAGACACGTCTAGTGTGATATTCAAGGCCACAATGACGAAGCACGTAGCTATAGTAAAGGCTAGCCTTACGCGCTTTTTGAGGACGTAAGGTGAGAAGGAACAGTCGCCCCAAGAGAGACGCTTGCCTTGACGGCGGCCGGACAACGCTTGGCGACGGATGTTTGGATGTTCGTGAAAAAAGATCATATTGCCGAGAACGGTGGTGGGATTTCTGTGCCAAATGGTCGATCTGCATCGGATCTGAGAAAGGGCGACAAGAAGCAACAGAATAGAGATCAAGAGCATGACCAGACAGACAGAGAGATTGGTCTTAAGTCTTGCCACTCTGACGAACAAATCTCCTTCGGCCTCGATGATCCTATTTTGTCGTAAACCATAGCTGGCAACAAGAGGGCCGAGAAGGTCGGTCAGAGCCAACACGGAATCAAACATAACCGTTCCGTTGAACACGCCCGAATCAAATATCGTCCACATTTCCCCGGTTCTTAGACTTGTCAACACCCGCACTGGGCCTGCTTCAGGCCAGGAATTGGGCGCGTACTTGCTCCAGTCTAGGTGGCCCTCTTGGTTTGGCACAGTGTCCTTTATCAAAGCCCAGATGTCGACTTTGAAAGGATGTCGTTTGCTGCTAGGAATTGTCTCGACTTTTGGAGTGACCCCATTATCAACGACTTTGAATTTAGAAATCCAGGTTTGCGCCGAGCAGATGACGGCATTTGCTCCTACCCAGGTGAGGTGAGACCCAGTTGTTGTGTTGGTGGTTTCGTAATCTCCGCCGAAGTAAATGAACTGGTAGTTCTGCTGTGGCAGATTCGGACATGGATTTATGGGTGTGAAAGTAAGGTTGTTTAACCAAAAACGGTCAACATGTTTCACCGGCATTTCAAAGGGGCCAAGGATAAATGGTCCGCAGCCTTCAAAACGAACAGACGTATGAAATGAATAATGTGCCGATTTATTTGCATGATCTTGCCCAATGATGGTATGTGAGACCATTTTCAAACATTTCATCTCCACGAATAGCGCATCGACAGTGACGACTATCGTCGCACCGCGTGTGCCTCTGGGCTCGAATCGTTGGTAGGCCAGACCTGTGGAAACACCGAAAGGCTGAGAAATCCCGTAGAATTCCTGTGCTTGGGCAACGTAGTAAGGACTAGTATCTATTAGAAATCCAGGTGGTGCATCGTTGTTTCCCTTGGGATCGAAAACGTCTAGCAGCTGAATGGCTACTTTGCTTCCAAACTCGACAACGGCGGTTTCGAATAGACTAGGTGCCAGAACAATTTGAATCTTGAGGAGAATTCCTGCAATAGTGGAAACCAACACAAGATAATGTTTCCGCTTCCATGCTTGCGCGAGAAGGATGGGCGGCGCCATTGAGGTATAGTCGAGTTCGAAATCAACTTCATCAGAGGGTCGGCCTCTGCACAGCACGAGCCACGGCATATATATTCGCGCTTGCATTTCTACCCTCGACCATAGCGCCGATAGTAAAGTGAGCGCTGTTTCACGCAACTAGTCAACACAGTGCTTGGTGTTATTGGAAAACATTGCTTTCTCACCAGCAGTTAGTCCGAATCGCCACACATACGAGAATCCGGGCTTAGGCGTAAAGAGTCCGTCATTATGGAGGGAGTACCATTCCAGCAATATGAGGCCAATTGTGATACAGGTGAAAATTCCGGCGAATGTAGCGAAGACGATAGGCTGAAGCCAAAAGGGTCCCCAGGTAGCTGAACGCTTCAGCTGATCCTGTGCTGCCATCCAGCCGCCTACTTCATTCGACCTGTCCGAGGCTGTAGATTGTCCAGAGATATCAGACGAAGTCTCTCTTTCATTGACTCCAGTTCGAATTGAAGCATCATCTGGGTTGCTAATGAGGCTTGCAGCCTCCGACAGGACTATGTCTCTGCTGCGATCATCCTGGTGGTCCTCAGACAAGCCCCGTGGTGCCGAAGCTGTAGAAAGGTCGTCGAACTCAATAGGCATTCCAACATAACTTTCGGAGATCTGTTGACGAGACTCAGCTCGGCGGATTTGAATGCGGTCATCGTCTCGCTTGGTCATTGTGGAATGGCCAGAAATTGAAGTTGTTGCGAATACGTTGGTTTCTCGTTCATGAGTCACTTGTGGGAAAAGGTCTGCTTAGTCGGGATGACTTTTCCTTTTGCCGTATACTTCGACGACTTGTTATTTTGGGCATACCGTAGGTGGCAAAAGATGGCAATGGCCTTCAGCGCTTCGCGGTTGGGCACTCATGTTTCTGCTGAGTCCCCATGGCAGAGGGCAACACTGCAGTGAAGCGTTGTACAGCTTTGAGATTTTCGTATTAATGTTTACTGTGCATATCGGACTGGGACAAGTGGTTGCAGGACGTTAAGTGTGCCACATGATTCAAATACACTACCCCGAGGTTGCAGAAGATTCGTGATGTTGATACACCTAACCCGAAAACAGTAGAGCCATGTGAGCTTTGAAAGGAACATGCCTGATTCCAACGGGTCTTGGGATCGGATGCTCAGATAATAAGTTGATGTATGATTAGCCTCAGTGTTCTTGCCATGAGTCTCTGAGGGCCATGAAACCAGAATGACACTGTAGAACTAAGACTCGGCCTAAGCGCCCCCTTATTTCCCAGAAATGCCTTTCTCTTCATCTCTTCCTCGGTGTCTAGGGCGCAACGCGGCAAGTCTCTTCCTCACGCTTTTCTTCTCATTAATAGCCGTTATCGCAACAGGCTGTGATAATGACGACCTTCTCTGTCTGCTCAGCTGTGTCGACGCGTCCAAGGATGACGGCGCAGAGCTTTTGGAACTAGAAGAAGATATATCCTTTCTGCTGAACTCCAACAAGCTCCAAGCGTTCTGGTACATCTGCTTTGCCTTGCCCTGTGTGATGAACTCGTAGATCTGAAGCGACAATGCGATGAGAAGCAATGTGCCCAAAAGACTCAGAACTACGTACAAAGTCAGCTACCGTAAGACACGGGAAGGGGCATGGACGTTACGTACCACATGCAATGATTAGAGTGCCTGCGGTTGTGGGACTTGCTAGTCCCTCAATGCTGACTTCGAAGATGCCTGTTGCCCAGGAAAGAGGCGCCTGAATCCGATGAGCTTGTGTAAGGTCTCACTGACGTAGTGTTACTTACGAAAACAACTGTGGCACCAGTGAAGATGAAGAGGATCTTGGACTGCTCGCTGGCTGACAGCGCTTCTTCGATGTTTGCCTCGCGTTGCCTGAGATCCAGTAACGTCGTGATCTGCTGTGTATCAATAATGATGCCCAACACGCGACTAATAGTGCTGGAGTCAACTTACGGAGTCTCTCACTCGATTCGCATCCTCCTCCAGTCGCTTGAAGAAGTCCAAGGTAGGATGCTTGAACGCCTTTCTCGTCGCATCCTTCCCATCCCCGCACTTCTCCCCAATCTCTGAGCCTCTGAATTCTTCATACACGCGCTCTTGAGACCGTAGTACCCGCTTGATCATGTTGATCTCCTCACGGATGTCGTCAATCTCTTGGAGGAGTTCAATCTCCGCCCGCAAATCATCTAACACAGTCTTGGACGTGCCCATCTTCTTGATGGACGCCTTGAACTCGGCATAGCGCTTCATCGCCTCATTGGACTGCCACTAATCAGCATTCGCAAACACAACAGCTTCGTGATGTCATGACTTACGACATGAGCAATCGAAGAGGCGAAGACAGTGCAATAACTCTTCGGCCCCTCAAACTGAAAGTGAAACTCCTCTTCGCTATACCCCAGCGCGCTCTCGAGGATACACTCCACAATACGCATCATATCCGTGTCCTCAGACCTCAAATCCCTGATCCCCAGAACACGGTGCTTGATCTCGTTGAGCAGCGTCTTGGCGTTCTTGTTATCCCACCGATCAGGGAACGCGGTGATGATAGTATCTGCACCACCGTTAGCAAGCCCTACGTCATGTATCGAAGCCAAACTCACTCTCGTCAATCCTCCACACCCAAAGCTGCGCAACACACAAAATCTGCTTCCGCCTCTCCGTATCCATCCTCCTCTTCTCCCTCGAAATCTTCGCCTGCACACTACTCGCCTGATCCTGCCGCCCCGCCATCCTCCCCAGCTCCGCCTTTGTCCCGTCCGTCTTCTTCTGCTTCGAGCTCGCCTGCCGCGAGAACGTCCGCTGCACGTGCCTCTCAAACGGGCTCTGCCCCTTCTTGTTCCCTTGTCCCTGCGAGTCCTCCGCAAGCGGCTGCGGGCACACCTCCTCCACCTGCTGCTGCTGCTGCTCCGCCTCCGCCGCAGCCTCCAACCGCCCCTCCACCCGGCGCAGGTACCGGAACAGCACCTGGCTCTCGTTCCGCAGCGCCAGGTCCGCCGCGCTGAGCGCCTCGTGGTACGACTGGTCCAGCGGCCGCGGGACGTGGTACTCCGACTTGGTGAAGCTCGCGCGCAGCTTGCCCATGGCGTCGAAGTGCGCGAGGTGCGGGAAGAGGTAGTGCTGCAGGTTCGTCGGCATCGCGCTCAGCGGGTGCCGTCTCTGCGCCCCGCCGCCGCCTGCCTGCGGGACTACGACGCGTCTGTCGTTGGCCGCGACCATCTCCAGGGGCCGCATCAGCCGCGTCTCGTCGCCGATCTGCACGTTCCGGAGGCTGTTCTTCGTGCCCTCGTCGATGTCGACGTCGATTATGGGCAGAACCATCGAGAACATCCTGCCCGCGGGGGAAGAAGCATTTGTGGTCTGAGCGATGGGCGGCGTCGGCGGTCCAACGCCCAGACCCAGCACCTCCTCGCCAGCAGCGGCGGCAGCAGCCTCCATTTTGAAATGCGGCCGGCGGTAAAACTCCCCCGTCCGCATCTCGTGGAACGTCTCCTCGATGAAGGCCATGATCCGGTTACACTCCGCGTCCGTCCGGTGGTCCATCGCGCACACCCGCTGCACCAGGTCCATCACCCACGCGACGTTATTTGCAGGCAGATGCAGCCACCTCTTCACAGGCTTCTCCGGCATGCGGCTCGCGTACGAACTCTTCCGTCTTCGCTGCTGCTGCCCCCTCTTCATTTCTTTCATAGTCAACCCCCCAGCCGTCGTCCCGGGCGGAGAAAGCAGCGGGCTCCGAGGCGGGCTCGCAGCCGGACTAGCCCCGGGTGACGCCGCAGGGCTCCGCACCGGACTAGCCCCGGGACTCCGCACCGGCGTCGTCGCCCCATCCTTCGGCGTCCCCACCACAGCCGGCACCCTCGGCGTCAGCCGCAGCTCCGTCTCCGGATCATACAACATATCCCACACACTCAGCCCTTCAAACCTCACCTCGCTGGTCGGACACCAAAACAGCCCCTTAAAATGCCGACACGCCTCCCTCTCGTCCTCCTGGTTCGGCCTCCCGGGCGGCCGGCACCGCTTCGGGCGGAAATTCGACACAACCCCCTGCCGCACCTTCACCTGCGGCGCCTCGCACAGATCCGCAATCGAATTCCGGTTCAGCACCCTCGCCAGACTCTGCGGCGTCTCCCCCGTCGCGCTGATCACCGTCGGATCCGCCCCGGCCTCCAGCAGATCCCGCACCATCGCCTTGTTCTCGTTCTTCACCGCGTGGTGCAGCGGCGTGCAGTCCTCCGTATCCCGCAGGTTCACATCCGCCTCCGCCGCCAGCAGACTCGCCACCACGGCCGCGTGCTCAAACATCACCCCGGCATGCAGCGCCGTCTGCTCGTCCCGGTCCTGCAGATCCACGTCCGCGCCCGCCGCGATGAGGATCCTCACAACCCCGTCGTGCCCCTCCGACGCCGCCTGGTGCAACGGCGTGCAGTACTCGTTCGACAGGCTGTCCACGCCCGCGCCCTGCTCAACCAGCATCCGCACAATCGCCTCCCGTCCATGCCGCGCCGCGACGCTCAACGGCGTAAAATCGTTCGCGTTCTGCGCCTCGATGGAAACCATCCCCGTCTCCAACAACATCGTGACAACCCCCTCATGGCCCCCCCTCGCCGCATCATGGAGCGGCGTATCCCCCACCGCATCCCTCGTCGCCGGGTTCGCCCCGGCCTCAAGCAGCGCCCCAATCACCCCCTCCATGCCCCTCCTTGCCGCAACATGCAGCGCCGTCCCGCAATCCCGATTCGGCGCGTCCACCACCGCGCCCGCCGCGATCAGCACCCTCGCAATCTCAGCGTGTCCGTTCCGCGCAGCCTCGTGCAGCGGCGTCTCGTCGAAGCTCTCCTCCGCGCGCACGTCCGCCCCGGCAGCGAGCAGGATCTGCACGACTTCCAGGTGGCCGTTGCGGCATGCCAGGTGCAGGGGCGTGCATTTGTCCGCGTCGAGGGGGTCGACGCCCGCGTCTGGGCCGGCGGTGGAGATGGCGGCGCGGACGATCTCGGCGCGGCCGAGGCGGGCGGCGTGGTGTAGGACGGTGCGGTCATCTTCGTCGACGCAGCGGAGGACGGAGGGGAGGGAGGCGATGAGGTGCAGCGCGGGCGAGGGCGGGTCTGGGGGCGAGGTGGCGATGACTTCTATAAGCTGGATGTATGCTTTTTTTGCGCATCGTCAGGATGGAGGAGGAGACGAGCCGGGAGGGGGGGGGTTGAGTTACCTACCTTCTTTCATGGGAGAGTGTGAGTCCATGGTTGCGGTTATTGCATGGATTCAGATACGGACAAAACCAAGATCGAATTTCAAAACAAATAAAATCGAGAAATAAAGGGAAAGAAGATGATCCTGTATAAGTCGCCCATCTCTCCGCATCTAGAAACCGATTTGCGCGCCGTCCCGATGACAGTCATCGTGAAGCGGGTGACACTTACACGAGCGCACATTTGCGGGACCTCATCCGACCACAAGAAAGCGCGGCGAAATGGGGTCCTGGTCTTAAAGTCTGACAAGTGCCGGCGCTGCTTCAATAACCTCAGACGACGATCTTCTTCTAAGATCTAGGGGCGGTCATGCAGCAAGGAGTGTGAGACATTTCGGGGCCGCGCCTCTCACGTGGAAAAATCACCATTGCCAGGGTCACATTTCGCAACCACTACGAATGACCTAGTGAATAACTTTTTTTTTCTTAGTGTCAAAGCATTTCATCGTCCAACCATTACACATGACCATTTTACCTCATGTCTTGCCTCACTCACCCACCCACCCATGCACAAACGCCTCTCCCTTTTCCACCGTCCCCGCCTTACCGACCGACGCGGATAACTCCCGCCGCCACCAGCTTCTGGATCTTCGACCTGATTTCGGGGTTCTTCATGTGCTCCGTCAGCGCTGCCGGATCCGACTGCGCCTGCTGGAGGATGGACTGCATGATGGGGTCCTGCATGATGCCCATGATCTGTCGCGAAAACTCGTTAGCACCTCCGCCACAAACACAAACCTCTACTGCAGGCTACTACTCACCTCGGGGTCCTTGGCCAGGCGGTCCCTCGTCTGGTCCTCCGTCTCGTTCTCACGCGCCGCATACATGGCGTTGAAGGCCTTCTGCTGCTGCTGCTCAATCTCGCGCGCGTTGGCGCCCTTGTGGTGCTCGAGGTCGACCTTGGCCGCCTCGGTGCACGCGTCGACGCACTTGGAGTACTCGCGCATGCCGAAGAAGGCCTGCGCCTTGCGGATGTACGCGCGGATGAAGGTCGCGTCCTTCTTGATGGCCGTGTTGCAGTCCTCGACGGCGCTCGGGAACTCGAGCAGCTTGACAAACGCCGCCGCGCGGTTGCTGTAGCCGCGCGGGTCGTCCGGCGCGCGCTTGATCATCTCGCTGTACGCCGCCACCGCGCCCGGCCAGTCGCTCTCCTTGAATTTCTTGTTGCCCTCCTCGCGCGCCTCCTCGGCCTTGGCCGGGTCGATGTACGCGAGGCGCGACTGCTCCGTCTTGTTGCGCTCCGCGGCGCGCAGCTTCGTGTTGACATCGGGCGTGCGGTGCTCCGTGAGCGACTTCTTGTAGTTCTCGATGGCCAGGTCGAGGTTGCCCTGCTTCTCGTACGCGGTGCCGATGCGGGCGTACGACTTGGCGATCATCTTGAAGTCCGCGTAGATAGCGCGGCCCTCCTCGACGGCCTTGGTGCACGCCTCGATGCACTTCTCGTAGTCGCCCTTCTCGAAGTAGGCGGCGCCCAGGTTGTTCAGGTAGGTGATGTCCTTGTGCAGCTCCCAGGCCTTGTTGTAGTGCTCGATGGCCTGGTCGAAGTTGCGCTTCTTGTAGTTCTCGGTGCCCAGGGCCTTCTCCTTGTCGGCGGCCTCCTTGGCCTTCTTCTTCTCCAGGGCCTCCTCGTCCAGCTCTTCAGGCTCGGGTTCGGGCTCGGGGGTGGGTGCCTTCTTGGGGGCAGCGGGCTTCGACTCGGGAGCGGGGGCGTCGGGCATCTCGGTATCCTTGGAGGCGCCGGGCATGTCGTCGGGCATGCCCATCTGCATGTCGACGCCCATGAGGACGCCGAGGACCTGCAGCATGCGGGGGTCGCTGAAGAGGTCGGTGGAGGCGGCCTTGGGGTTCTCCTTGAACTGCTGGAGTTTGGCCATGAAGGAGGGGTCGGAGAGGAAGGAGCTCGTCTTGGGGTTCGCGGCGAGCTTCTGGAGGAGCTGGGGGTCGTTGAACATGTTGCCGAGGCCGAGGCCCGGGTCACCAGCGTCTGTTATCGTTAGCTCGTTGCAAGGTAGCAGATCATGAGGGTGAGAGCATACCACCACCAGCTTCCGCCTTCATAGCCTTCTGCACGGCGGCAAGGTCCTTCTTCAGGCCGGCATTGTTGGGGTCGACCTTCAGTCCCTCCTCGTAGGCGTCATTGGCAGCGAGGAGGTCGCCCAGGCCGTAGAAGGCGGTTCCCTTGCGGCCCCAGCCCTTGGGCCAGTCGGGCTTCAGCTCGGTCGTCTTGTTCGCGTCGTCCAGGGCCTTTTGCCAGTCCTTCTTGGAGGCGTAAGCGGCCGAACGGTTGCTGTACAGTATGTGGTTCTCGGGTTGGAGGGCGATGGCCTCGGTGAACTTGGCGCTGCACAGTTCGTGTCAGCTCTGGTTGTCGCTTCCCATGTCGGATTTTTTTCGATTTACTTACACGGCCTCGTCAAAGTTCTTCTCGGCAATGGCCTTGTTGCCGAGAGCCTTGAGCTCGTCTGCGGAAGCCATGACGAATGTGTGTTTGTGTTGGTGCTATGCCTCGCGAACGAACGTTTTGAAGAAAAAAAAGAGAACAGGAAAAACACTGGCTTGGAATTACAGTCGAGGGTATTTTCGTCGAAGAGGGGGGTATTCGTGAGGTTTTTCAGTCGTGGTGAGAGAAAGGATGCAGAGAGAAGAGGTCGAGATTTCAGGCCGCGGGGTTCAGGCAAGGCGGGACGGAAGGCAGAAAGAAAACAGTGCCCCAGAGGCCCAAAAGCTCACCACCCGGTGCCTTCTAGCTGTTTCGATGGTTGGACCGGCGGCAGGTCCTGATTGGGTGGGATGCGCCGGGGTGGCTGGCCAGTGCGGGTGGTGGGGTTCAAGGCTGAGCAACAGCTCGCCCTGCCAGTGAAAGTAAACCATGTTACCCCTCATCCCCCTCACCTTACCTGTCGCCGTTCACCTCGGTGTAGTGGACTGACATTTCGGTGAGTGCATTTGTCTGTAAGGTGAGGAAGGTGAGGTGAGCAGGGGACTTCGGACGACATGCGCCTTTCGTCTGCGACCTGTCAGCACTACACTACATTCGTACGGTGATTGACGCGTCGCGACTTGCTTTGACATAAGTATAACAAGTGTTCCGTTTGCTCCAAATGTCAATAAGGCTTGGCCACACATTCTCGGAAACATCCTCAGAAACATCGTGACAGCTTCACTTACACGCCCCAAACATGGCCTCAACCCCAGCCCCCGAAATAACCCTCTACGACCTCGCCTGCACCAAAAACATCTGCTTCTCCCCGACCGTCTGGCGCATCCGCCTCATCCTAAACTACAAACGCATCCCCTACCGCACCATTTTCCTCGAATTCCCCGACATCGCGCCTACCCTCTCCGCCCTCGCCATCCCGCCGCACTCCCAGGGCAGCAAGCACAAGTACACCGTTCCCGCAATCCACCACGGCCCCTCGGACACTCACATCATGGACTCCCTCCCCATCGCCGCGTTCCTCGAGACCGCCTACCCGTCCCCGGCGCTGCCGCAGTTCACCCCGCGCGACGCCGAGCTCATCGCCCAGCTGCGCGACGTCGTGGGGCCGATCGCGTTCACATCCGTCATGCCGCGCGAGCCAGGGATGCTCTCGCCCCGCGCGGCGGCGTACTTCCGCCGGGACAGGGAGGCTGGGCTCGGGGGCAAGACGCTGGAGGACGTGCTGGCGGGGGAGGAGGGCGTGTGGGAGAGGGCGCGGGAGGGGCTGCGGGGGTTTGACGAGCTGGTGAGGGAGGTGAGGGGCGGGCGGGCGTTTGTGGGCGGTGACGAGCCGAGTCTGACGGACTTTTTCATCGCGGGGGGGTTGCAGTCTTTGAGGACGGTCGATGAGGGGTTGTTTGAGAGGTATACCGAGTGGGAGAATCTCAGGGGGGTTTATGAGGCATGTTTGCCGTGGACGGACAAGAAGGATTGAGGTGGCTAGATCTGATAGACGCTACGTCCTCTTGGATAATAGATAGACTGATTGGGTTCCCATTAACGTTATAGAGTTTCTTCAATCGAAGCGTCTTGGTGAGAATGCAGGAGAATCGTATCACACTAATTAGATGTAAGCGTGATGTGCCAACTCCCTCCACGACAACAACGCATCATCCCCAATGACCACCACCACCTCACTCCTCCTTCTTCGCCAACGCAACAACACTAAACTCCAAATTCCCATCCGCAAACCCAATAAACCGCTTCACCCCCCTCTCCAACGCCCCCTCGCCCAACATATCCTCCCCGTCCCCCAACACCCCGCGGTCCACAGGGCCATCACTGCCCCCCTCCAGCTCCCACAAATGCCCATCCTTCCCCTTCACAAACGCGATGAAATGGTACCCAGGCTTCTCCTCCGCGGGGGGCACATACGTATCCCCCCTCCTCGCGGCCTTCATATGCGCCTCCTCCAGCTCCTGGCTCTCATACAGCACCGCCGCCCTCTCCTCCCAGCCCAACGGCTCCGCCTCCGTGAGCAACCGCTCCATCAGGCTGCCCTCGCGCACAAACCCCCGCGCCTCCCCGTTCGCGACGGCGTGGATGAGCGCGTACAGCCCGCACGCGTTGCCGATCGTCTGGCGGAACCAGGTCACGGGCTCCGAGGGCCCGGCGCCGGCGTAGGTCACCCCGTCGTGGGCGAGGCGGGTGCCGTCCTGCGCGCGGACCTGGTGGTACATGGGCGACGGGGTGATGAAGATGAGCGCGAGGGCGGGGCGCGGGATGAGCGAGAGCAGGGAGGGTTCGTCGAGGGAGTAGACATCGTAGAAGCCCAGCTGCGAGGAGATGCCGAGGTCGTGGATGAGGTGGGTGAAGACGTCCGGGTTGTTTTCCAGGGGGATGAAGGTCTTTTTGCCGCTGGGGCTGAAGTAGACTCCTTCGGCGGGCATGTTGGGTGGTTTTTTGGGATGGAGAGTACTTTAATGGGAGTTTCGTGAGATGATGGGATTGACACAATTGGAGACTTTGGTTGTGGTTGTCGGAAAGAGTAGTCCTTGGATTGTGTTGGCGGTGAGTCGAGGTGAGATGCTTCCTTGACTTACAACAGGCAGGAAGGTGTACGCAAACCGTCTGGTGCCTGCCTGCCAGGTCGGGAAGCACTCTGATTCGTCCGTACTTTCAGATTTGGCAATTCAAACGTAAAATCCGACATTGCGACGTTCCCGGTCTTGGATCTTTTGTTTCTCAGTTGGCGGCATCTGGCATGTCTACGATGAAACATTGGGGTCAGCTTTGTTGCTGGACTACATTTTGACATATTCAAGCCTGGGGCCGTTAGCTGGTGGCGCCTTTCTCTCTGCGGTTCATCAAATACCAGCCTGCGTATGAATCAGTACTCACGCAGAGTGATCCATCAATCTATGCATACCTCAGTCATCAACTTTGCCCCCAGAAAGATCACTACATGCTGTTTACCAGAAATACCAATCAATCTTTGAGGTTGGATACTGAATGGACAATCATGCTCTCCCGACAGACTCGCGTTAAAGACCCACCATCCCGGTCATCATACCAAGCTTCCATTGGACTTCCCCAGACTTCCAGGCAAGTCCCGAAGCTCGTCGGACATCGGCAGGTCTGCAAGGTCCGAAAGCCCCGGTCGACGTGCCATTGCTCCGTAATCATCAGGCCGCCCGTCCAATCGAAGCCGTCTCGGCTCCCCATCCCGTCGGATGTCATGATCCCACAGCGGCATTAGCGGGAGCTCCCCAGGTGAAACCGCGCCAGAGCTCCCTGCAAGTCACCCCAGCAATGCCTGCACGGGCCAATGAGGACATGCCTTTTAATCAGCCAACTTTCCTCTAAACCCCCCGTCGATTCCTTAGAAGCTCGCTGGAACACTGGAACAAGCACGTGCAGCTCTGCTTCTGTCACGCAACACCACTCGAAGGGGCAAGGACGTCAGCGAATCGTACCACTTTTGTCGCCGTATACCACCACTCTCTCGCGCCGCACTCCGGGCCGTCTGGCATCCTTCAAAATGGCCGGATATCTCTTGCTTGTGATCCCAAGCATTCTCATGAGCTTGCTCTTGTCGAGATCACCATTCATGATGACCACCACGCCCCAGACGACGAAGCCCTGGGCTGATGGGCCTATGAAGCTCATCCCCACGCCGCAATACGTGACAAAGAAGGTTAGCCACGGTCCCGGAGATTGGGATGCCATTGGCCCCACTGAAGAAGCTTCGACTGACAGAGCATCAAACAGACCGACCTCTTCACGACCGGCGCAACGCACATGTGCTTGCTGCACAACTCGATCCTCCGTGGCTACAACTCCATCTACCACCAGGCCCCACTGATCCAGGAGGCCGACAAGGCAGACTTTGTGGGATACTCCCAGGCCTGGTTCAAGTTCGTCAAGTCGCACCACGATGACGAGGAGGAGTCTCTCTTCACCAAGGTCGAGGACCTCTTGAACGACAAGAATGTCTTTGCCGAGACACACAAAGAGCATGGTAGGTGTCTGTTGTTAGCAAAGGGCCAGTATTTTCGCTAACAAAAGTGCAGAATCTTTCCTCGGTGGCCTCGCCGAATTCAACGCCTACCTCTCGTCATTGTCCTCGCCCTCCGACTTCTCCGGCGCCAAGCTCATCGACATCATGAAGGGCTTCCAGGAGCCGTTCGAGAACCACTTCCACAGCGAGATCAGCACCATTGCCGGCATGGCGGAGCACCCGAACGCGCCGAAGGAGGGGACGCCGGAGGCGGCGAACGCGAGCTTGACGTTCAAGACGTGGGGCAAGAGCACGGTGACCAAGGCGGGCACGGCGGACGTCGTCCCGTTCTTCCTGCTCAACCTGGACCGGACGGTGGAGGACGGGTTGTGGGCGAACTGGCCGCCCATGCCGGCGCCGATCAAGTGGGGACTGATCAATATCGCCGGCGCATGGCATTGGGGTTGGTGGAAGTTTGCCAGCTGCGACGCGTCGGGACAGCGGAGGGAGCTGTACGCATTGCAGAATGCGTCGGCGGAAGACAAGGCGAAGGCCGAGCTCTGAGGCTTGTTGAAAAAAATGGTTCGTGTTCAATCAAGGGTCGGCGTTGGCGGGAGTTCAGGACCTGGGGACCCATTACTTGTAAGAGAAATATTGCAGCGCGCAGAAAAGAGACAGATTCTTCATTAAACTTGTCAGTCGGGATGTCTCGTCGAGAGGCCAGGATCCACGTCCGAGCTCGCCCCGGGGAGGACGAACAGGGCGCTCGGCGGCGGTAGCAGCAGCCGGCAGCAGGCCGTGCGATCGGCGGCGGGCGCGATGAGATGAGAAAGGGCGAAAGTGACCCCGCGAAATTTGCCAGTTGGGCGCTAGAAGTCGAATATGCATCAATATGCATCAGGTCCCTGTCTGCTATTTCCCCCCACCATTAGCCCGAACCTTGATCTCACCGATGTTCTTTTCATAGCCAGAGACATGCAGGACGCAGGCCAAGAGTGAACACGACGGATGGGCTGCGCTCGCTGAGGGATTGGCGACGGCGACGGCGACGGCGGTGGTGATGCCCAGCGATGAGGCGCCCACCAACGGAAGAGCTTCACGCGATGGAGAGCCGAGGCGAGCTGCAACCTAATGCGACGCAACCCCGACGGGAGACGCAGACCGCAGGCGCAGACGCACGGCGCCGGGGTGGCGGAACCCTCGTCTGGCCTCCCAGTGGCCGAGAGACGCCGCTGAATGGGGCTCTTTACGGCGTTGGATGGACGAGATCGGATGTCGACCCTCGTTGGTCTCGTCCAGCGATGCGAAAACATGTGAGGCCGCGTTGGAGCAGCGTTCAAGGCCGAGATCCTTCGCAAATGTTCTCAAAATCTGCCGGGGTCCAATGGAGGGCGTCGCCGGCTTTCTTGGCAGATTCCATGCTAACAATCAAGACTTTCTCGGCTTTCAGAGGCGGTCGTTCAACGAGCGCGGCGGCAGCGACGTTACGGAAACCGACCGTGTCTCTGATGACGTCCGACAAGCAGAGGCCTCGTCGCACTCGGCAAGCATCTCCGACGATGGGCGTACAGCGGGTTCAAGCTGAAAGTTCACCGCATTCTGGACGTGGGTGAAGCCGGGAAGACTGTCTTGGCCGCGTGTTGCAGGGCATCTCGACCTTTTTTTTCGTGATGATCAGCCCGGCGCTGGCAAGGGCCAGATCCCTGAGAAGGGACATCGGGCGTGCATTGGTCCACCCGGTGGCCGCTCATCAGCACTACTGCGTTTACGCCTGTTGCGAGCAAGTAAATCGGCTTGCCTGGCCGCTTTTTGGATGCATTTGCGGGTGATTTGCAGCAACGAGATGGAACCTGGCCGTTGTACGAAGGTCGGTAAGAAGGTACAGGACGCATAGGCCAGCCATGCCATGCCTAGGTACTGTGGTACTAGCGGCGCTGCAGGGCTCAGCAGATGGCGGGAGCCAACGAGCGAGACATGGGGAGAAGATGAAGCCACTCACACCAACAAAAGTCAAGCTTGAGGTGAGGTGTCGTGCAGAAAGTCATACGGGGGTGGAGAGGCGACGCGATTGCTGCTGGGGTGGTTTTGGGGGCAAAGTCGAAAAGTGCAGACTGCAATTGGATTGGACATTCGACTGGGCAGTAAACTTGCTCAAACGCTCTCAGGAGGCGTGAGGCAGAAGGAGCGATAGCGCTTTCTGGCCTTGGCATCTGATCCCACCTGCGCCTTCCGGAACATACGATAACGCTGACGGCAGGAAGGGCCCTTCTCCAATGCTGCTTCCTTCCCATACGCAAACCTCGACTTCGATGAAGGAAGGAAGCAACGAAAGAAAAGTCTTTTCAAAATGTCTGATTCGCTCATCCCGAGGCCGTCGCTTGTCTCTTGCCCCCAAATGTGAACATGCTCACACTTTACTAAACTTAGGTAGACAGGTGTGGAGCCTCTCATCTGATGGCAGCCGGCCAGTCCCTTGAGTCAATCGCATGGTTCCATTTACACCGGTCCAGTGGCTTCACCTCCATCACAGTCGCAACCCCAGTCCCAGGCTGCCCCCGTGCCCTCGTACCTCCTCCCCTACCCACCGAATCTTACATGCTCTTGCCAAGACCTGCATCCTGGGATGTCTTTCGGGAAGGAATCCAGCGCAAAGTGGGGAGGTACGAAGTCTGTTTCGGTCCCTTCATCAGGAGAGGAAAAGAGGCTTGATGATCCCCTCTGTACCTTGTGGTCTGCGTCCATTTAAACTCTGCTCGATCCGCCAGTTTTAGAACTGTTCGTCTTTTCTTCTCCGGTTCATTATCCCATCGATCCAACTGCAACAAGGCATACCCTGCTAGTATCGATCCGAGATCAAAGTCTCCGCTTTTTTTGGGCCTTCATCTCTGATATTCGAGTATCTCAACAACACTCCAACATCGATTCAACTACCACGACCACCGAGTCGACACAACACCAAGATGGACGGCATGAGCATGGCCACCAG
>JABGLZ010000412.1:0-14981 GCA_014705045.1 Colletotrichum theobromicola | reverse complement strand
CCGGTTCCGGCGATTAACGAGTCCCCTCAGCCAGACTAGATGCAGAATCAGCGGACTAGCACACCTTGTCCGGTTTTGAGAAATGTAGGAAGACGAGTTCAGGTCAGCACCTGTCCAAGTGTCTCGTCCATGGACGGCAAAGTAATCCGAGCCAGGTCCGCGTCCGCGTCCGCGCCCGCCGCTGCCAATTACCAGGGTTCCGCAGGTCGCAAGCACGACTCGGGTTAACCGCAGCTGTAGCATTATCAGCACCAACTGGTGGGCTTGTGCGACAAGTCCCGAGGCTAGGCTGCTGGGAAGGATGACGTCGAGCAAGAGCATACTGGCTTACATAACATAACTAAGGTAGGCACGTACAGTCGGCAATCGATGAGATACGATAATCGGATATTCGTGAGCGAGAGAGTGGATACGCACGGATAGGTAAGTAAGCGACGGGACGGTCGTGCGACATGTACGTACAAGTTCTGGCAACCAAAGTGCCTGACGTACCTGAGCAGGTAAGGTAGCTTAGCTCAGGGTGGGCATTCTGCAGGGCACCCTAGCTACAACCACTGCTCTCTACCTTGCCTTGGGTACAGTCGTCTGGACAATGTTCCACGTAAGATTCAACCACATCGGACACCCGCCAACCCGACATTGCTCCGGTTCCCTTGCATGCCACGTTCCTTACCTACAATCAAACAGTTCAACAACCAACCTGTCCGTCAGCTCCATAGCTACAGCTTCAGCTAGCTGAGCTACTTTCCTCCTCTCCTTGCTAATTGCGTTGCTGTCAATACCTGGTCAGAGACGCGCCACTGCCTCGCCAGGCCACTCAACGCGCCCAGATTTCCCCCGTCTCACTGGCCATCTTTCGGCCCCTACTCTAGACCCGAAATGTCCATGTCGGCCGCATTTCGCAACAGCCAACAGGCCTAGACGGTTCAAGTGATATCACCGTGATATATATTCACATCCGCATCAGGCTCCATCATGACAGCTCCTGCCAAATCGTCGCGATGGGGTTCGTTCCTCCAGCAGGCCGTTGCCGGCGTTGAGGCCCGCCTCGATAATATCCTAGCAGAAGGAGAGAATGGACCCCTCCAACAGCCAGTTCAATCCCCTCAACTTCCTGCCACTCCTTCCAGAGGAGAGCCGCAACAGATTGGTGAGCCACGCACTCATTCTTGGGCTGGTGACGCTTCGCCCGACTTCTGCCTCGATCGCCTTTCCTCATCCTGTGGAACGTTGAATTCGGTTGCTGACTGCTCCTTGACTTAGGGCCATCCCGATCCTCAACCAGCAGCCGTACGAATGATCGCCTACAAGAGCGCTTGGCGAAAGCCATGGCATCCAAGAATACTCAATCCTCTGATGCCCGCAGCGCCACGTCGGATTCTCACAGCGCAAGACCGAGCGTTGACAGCGCGCGTTGCGGTACCACTACTCCTCAGAGCGAGCCTACTTCCACTTCCAACATCGTCTCCGCTGCTCTCTCTGCCGCCCCCCACGATTCCACCCCAACGTCTGGGAGCGGCCCGGAATCTGGGACACCAGACCAAGTTCACGGCGAAGCTGCCACGGTGCAAGAATTACAGCAGAGCCAAACCATGTTAAGGACAACACTAGGCGAATCTGACAACACGCTCCGGAATGCTACCTCTGTGAACACCTCCGCAGGCACTTCCGCTGGACTACCCGACGTACCGCTCTCCAAGTCCAGCGCAAACGGCATTGCACACATTTCCGGCATTGCATGCAGCAATTGTGTAGACCTCGAGGCCCAGATCAAGTCGTTGGAAGCTAGCAGGGAGCGAGCAGGCAAGGAGCAACAAGATGAATTACATCGCCATGTTGAACAGTTTGAGTCCTTGCAGGCAAAGGTGCAATTCTTAGCAAAGGAAGCCACTGATGCCGCCCGGAAGTCTGCTGTAGAGGCTCCGGCTGGAAGTCAGGAGCAGAAAATGGCCGAAAGGGATGAAAAAATTGCGCTGCTCATGGAAGAAGGGCGAACTCTGGCAGCCACTGAACAGAAGCACCGGACCATTATCAGAAAGCTTAGGTCTCATATTGTCAGTGATGAAAAGGCGACATCAGAGTTGAAGACGCGATACGAAAAGACGGCAGCAGAATTGGAAGTGGTGCGTTCAAAGGCCAGCAGGGTGGAGGAGCTCGAGCACTTGAACCAGGAGCTGCGAATTCGCACTAATGGCATGCAGGATGACCTTAATGCCTTGCGTGCCGGGGCGATGACGGATAAAGACACAATAGAGAAATTGCGGGCAGATCTTAAGAAGGCGACGGACCAGGCAAACTCAGCCATCGCGCAAGCTAATGAAGAAGCATTGGCTGCGGAGAAACGTCGGGCAAAGGACCTTGAAGATACGATAGCTGCTTTACAGGTAGAGAAGACTTTGATTGCTGACCGGGCCAAGGCTAGCGCCGCTGAGGCAGAAGAAAAGGCTTCACGTGCGACGGAGCGGGCTCGCATCACGGAAGTGGAGATGAAGGCGGAGCTCCAGGCTCTGGAGGGAAAGCTGGAGGCAATGCGTGCTTTGGCAGAGGAGGCTTCTTCTGGCGCGGTCGGCGATTCTCAAGCGAAGCTACTGCGGCAGGTGGAAACCTTGCAGACTCAACATGCGATTGCTACAGAAAACTGGCAGGGGATCGAGGCCAGCCTGCTCGCACGACTCGGTAATCTGGAGCGGGAGAGAGACGATGCCTTGCGAAGGGAATCTGAAATGAGGAAAAAGGCTAGAGAAACCGTAAGGCGCTCCACTGATAACGTTCAACCCATTTTTTTCACCGGACTTACATTGGATATCTTGCCTCGCCATGGACTGCGAATACTGACGTCTCCATAGGCGACTCGATGCAAGCGTCAAGACGAGGAAATACAGGAGCTCACGAACAAATTTCCCAACTATCAGCGAGATGTTGAGGCGTATCAATCTCGCATCGAGATTTTACAACAACGGGCAGACGACGCCGAAGCTGCGCTTGCGCGTGCAAAACTTGACTTAGAGAAACAACAGGCGGTGTGGAAGGTAGAGAAGACAGAATCTGAACGGCGACCTTGGCTCGAAGATCACCTCTCGAACTCGATATCGAGGATGCAGAGCAGGCCAGATTCGCCTCTGCTGTCTGTTCCAACCCGTACCTTGAGCAATGATCTACTCATGCTACAGAGTGCCTCGGGAAAGGGTCGCAAAATTTCAACCCCCACGAGCGGAACAGATGGGTTTCACGAAGGCTCTTCACCTGGAAGACGACCTGCCCATCCTCCCTCAGCTCCATCCTTTGCATCCGGCGCGCCGAGTCTTCCGGGTTCAACGTTCATCCCGTCCTTTGACTTGGCCCCAGACTCGCTGCCCACGCCAACATCGCACGCAGGCGAGAAGGAAGATCTATTCGACGGTGTAGAGACGACCTCTTCACCAAGGCAAATGATGCAAGATATGGTATCCGTGTCGACTGTTGGGGCAGGACCCTCGGTCCAGCTTGTTGAAAGGATGAGCGCCGCGATCCGTCGACTTGAGGCTGAAAAGGTGACATCACGCGAGGAGCTTGCGCGAATCTCTGGGCAGAGAGACGAGGCAAGAGCAGAGATCGTTGCTTTGATGAAAGACGTGGAATCCGGCAAGGCGGCTTCGAAACGGGTGACTGAGCTGGAGCTCCAGGTCGAGGATATCAATTCCAGGTACCAAATGACGCTGGAAGTACTGGGCGAGAAAAGCGAGCTAGTGGAGGAGCTTCGCGCTGATGTGCAAGACGTTAAGGCTATGTATCGCGAATTGGTGGAGCGCACGGTTAGGTGACGAGTCCGGGTATATTTAAGTGCCAAACCATGTACTGGTCCACATAGGAATGACTGATATGAACCCGATGCGTGTCCGTTGGAACCCAGTTAGTTATGGCGTTACAGGTGGTGGCAGTATAACCTCCTTGGTTCACAGATCTATCCCTTCCCCCTCAGCCGCACGCTCGATGTAACGGCGAACCTGCGACAAGGCCGATTAGTTTAGAATAACAATTTGAGCCAAAAGGGTCCGCCTGGTCCCCCACGACCTACCTCTTTATCTGGCGCTAGTTCGAGAGCTAGAAGACCGTCGTGGTCCTTTTTATCATAGTCCGCTCCAGCTTTCAGTAATTCTACGGCTGCGTCACCTGCGAATGGAAATGTTAGGTGGTGGATCGAAGAGTCGCACAATGTACACGCATACCATGTCCTTCGGCGACTGCATGGTGTAAGGCGGTATATCCCGAAGTATCGGTGGCGTTAAGGGGACTTTTATTGTCGATGAGCAGCTTGGTCATAGGGACGGAGCCCACGGCTGCGGCTCGGTGGATAGGATATTGGCCTCGTTTGTCACGAACTCTGGTGGACGCCGGGGGATCATGACTGAGGAGCTTTTTGGCAACATCCAGGTTATTCTTGGAGGCGACGAAGTGAAGGACACTTTGCCCATTGTGGTCTGGGAATCGCAAACGAGGTATCAGCCATTGTGGCCAGGAGGCAGCCCAGACGAGCGACCTAGCACACGTACGTACTTTTCAGGTTCACGTCGGCGCCCTTCTGCAACAGCAAGTGTACCAGACCCTCGCCATCCCTGATGCTAGCAGCGATCATTAGGGGCGTCCAGCCGCTGCCATCCTGCATGACGAATGTGAGCCAAGGACAAACTGGTCGTCACCGCAACATAAGGGAGCAGAGCCGGGTAGGAAACAGGCTCCTACCTGTATGTCCGGATCGAAATCACGGCTTTGCGCCAGAAGAATGACAATTTCGATGCAGTTGGAAGAAACTGCCCAGTGCAGCGGCAGCCTACCATCATCATCTTCGAGTGAAGCAAGCTTGCGGTCCGTCTGGACATTATCAGCCTTGCCGTTCACAGACCTTCTTTCGAGCGTCCAGAAGCTGAAGTACCCTGAGCAGTGTCTCTGCAATTGACACTAACGAACTCGTCAGGAGTGGAGCAAACCATTGCGAGAAATGATAATGATTCCTACCTTTACCTTCGCGTGCCGCCGAATGCAATGGAAAGTTATCTTGAGTCTCGTTCATGGTTTGGGCTTAGTCCTCATGAGAACTTGGTTCGCTGGAATACAATGACATCAGCAAACCGGGGATGGATAGTAATGGGTTGTGGTTAGAGTTATATGATGTTTCAAGATTGGACTCTACGCTAAATCATGGCAGACGAGTGGGATGACGCAGAGCCATCGTTAACGCACTCCTGGGTGAGGTAGGCAAACCCCACGCAGGTATAGCGCACCTACCCACCTACCTTGGGTAGTTGCCGGTACCTTACCTCAGATAGACAAGTGGGGCTGGATTTGTGCTGTGTCGCCTGAGGATCAATGTGAAAGCGTGGTGGCGTGCCTGCGTGGTCCGTGCGCCTGAACGCGCTCGCGAGGCTACCTAACTATCCGTACCTTGGATCCATCGTAGGCCTATGAAATTTCATTGTGCCAACTACCACCAAGCCAAGCTACGAAATCCAACCACCGAGTCCTCGAAGTCCCCAGATACTACATCGTTATGGAAATCGCCGTCCCCGAGTCCAATGGCCCACCAAGCTCAATTCTGGGAGAGTTGCTCGATGGAAACCACAAGGCGACCAAGTCCTTCTACTCAGACTCGCCCAGCCCGCTAGCGAGAAAGCGACAGAGAACTGATTTTGCCGCGACCACGATGGAGACTGTCAACGACAGGGACGCCGCCGAACGTCGCTTCCGTCTGGAATATGCAACCGTGCAACAGCTCCCAGCATCTCTTGCCGCCAAGCAGCCAGCTGCTTCTAAGTCACGCAGAACCAAGCCGAACACCAGCGCCGAACAAACCCTCGTGCGCCAACGGTCCGCCCAAAAGCTTCTCGAGGGACCTGCCGAGTCTGCAAAGCTCACAAAATCTACCAGCCAATCCACTAGCTCGTCTCCTCAGCAATCTTCTGAGCCTATGAGCCTTACCCGGGCCGGACTGCCGACATCACAGATTGTTAGGCCTGAATGGCACCCTCCTTGGAAGCTTATGAGGGTCATCTCGGGCCACTTGGGCTGGGTACGAAGCCTAGCTGTTGAACCTGGCAACAAATGGTTTGCCAGCGGCGCCGGCGACAGGACCATCAAGATCTGGGACATTGCCACGGGATCTCTCCGCCTTACCCTAACGGGTCATATATCGACAGTTCGCGGCCTTGCCGTAAGTCCGCGCCATCCTTACCTGTTTTCCTGCGGTGAGGATAAGATGGTCAAATGCTGGGATCTCGAAACCAACAAGGTCATACGACACTACCACGGTCATCTAAGTGGCGTATACACTCTCTCGCTTCACCCGACTCTGGATGTTTTAGTGACAGGAGGTCGAGATGGCGTCGCGAGGGTTTGGGATATGCGAACACGAAGCAACATACATGTCCTTTCAGGCCACACTGGAACCGTATCGGATGTTAAGTGCCAGGAGGCCGACCCCCAAGTCATCACCGGGTCTCTTGATGCAACCGTGAGACTATGGGACTTGGCTGCGGGCAAGACCATGGGCGTCCTTACACATCACAAAAAAGGTGTGAGGGCCTTGGCCACGCATCCTCAGGAGTTTACTTTTGCCTCTGGTAGCACGGGGAGCATCAAGCAATGGAAATGCCCCGAAGGAGCCTTCATGCAGAATTTTGATGGACACAATGCCATCATCAACACCCTCAGCGTAAACCAGGAAAACGTGCTCTTTTCCGGCGGCGACAACGGGTCTATGAGCTTCTGGGACTGGAAGACGGGCCATCGCTTCCAGTCGCTGGATACTACCGCGCAGCCAGGATCCTTGGATGCCGAGGCGGGCATCATGAGTTCCACCTTTGATCGTTCTGGACTGCGTCTTATTTGTGGTGAGGCAGACAAAACAATCAAAATATGGAAGCAGGACGATAAGGCAACTCCTGAAACGCATCCTGTACTTTGGCAGCCAACGCTTGCACGGCGCAAATATTAGTGCGAAATGGCTCGTGGGACGGAGCTTCGCTCACCCGAGACACCAGTACGGGACGCGGCAACGTTGAACAGACTCAGAGTCAGGTAGGTGCCGGCACGCACGAAGAAGGATGAATAGATACCCACTGCTTCTGTCATTTTATCGCCGCGCCATGGAATCGGCGTGGGGAGTGTGTAAACTAGAAAAATAGACCAAGGGCCTTGACCTCACCGTCATCTCGGAACGCCATCTTGATTTCCTCGTCTCCAACTGCAAGGCGCATCTTGCTCGGTCTCTCGGCCCTCTGCGATTCCAGCACAATGATACCTGCGCCAACCAGTTCCATCGCCGCATGGCGAAGTCCCATGGCTTCCATTGCCCGAGCACTCTCCCTGCTTTGGCCCGGGTCGATTCCCGAGGAGCCACTTACTATGGCCGCAACGAGGCCTGCGTCTAGACCTCCGGTGTCAATCTTCATTATGCGATACATTTCGTCCATGACATCTCCGAATGTTGTCTCGACAGTGCCGTTTCTTTGAATTTTGACCAGTAAGGAACTCAGAAGTAGTTTAGGTGCGAATGCCAACGACCGCAAGTACTGCTGTATCGGGTTTGTGGTGGCTTCACCAATGGCTTTTCTGATGATGTCCACAGTGACCTTTGCCGTCGGTTGATTGCCAGATGCACGTGCCTCTCGGCTAGTCATATCAGATCCGGTACGGGAATCGGACTCGGCGAGCTCGACGGCTCGCCTACAGATGTCCAAGGCTCTGCGAGCATCGCCGCTGACAGCGGCCACCTTTCGGCTGGCGAAGCCAATGGCATCCGGAGAAACCAGATTTCCGGGTACTCCCTCCAGTCTGGACTGTATAATCTGTATCAGTTGCTGATGTGTATAACCCGGGAAGGTGATTCGTGTCAGGCCTGCATATTCATGTAAGCTTTTGGTTGCACGGATGACATCCTTGACGACCTACCTATGCGACTGCTAATCTTGTTGCTGAGGGTTCTCTCAGGCAGGTCCATGGTATTGGCAACAGCTAGAACGATGAGCCTGCTGTGCCGGAGACCTGGCCAGTTGAAAAAGTTGTACATGACACTTTGATTCCTCGTGACCAGTTGATCCAGCTCGTCCATTAACACAACACACGGCGTGCGGCGGGGACTGGGGTTGTTGAACTCTCGTTCTAGGAGGTCGATGGCCTGCGATGGGCTTACACGTTCTCCCTTCAACGCCTCCCAGAGAAGGCTGTATGATTGGTGGGGGTCGGTGATTTTCATGCCATTGATTTCAACGAAGATGAAGTCATCCAACTCATCCGCTCTCACATTCTCTTCGAGCCGAGATATAACTTCACGAACGGTTGCTGTCTTGCCAGTTCCTGGTGTGCCGGCAATGTAGATGCAACTGCCAGTCCCATCTGCGATCGCGACTTCCAGGTGAGAATACACCGTGGCAAACTCATTCTCTCGGCAGGGCAGACTGGATGGAACAGATGCTACGTGTAGCTGTAATCGTGCTAGCTGGAATGGCGATGATTGAAGGCGGTTTGGAGATAGTTTTCGAGTGCCTAACGGTGTGAACTCCAACGTCTTCTTCAACACCACGCTGAAGAGCAGGTTAGCTTGCTTCATGGGCAACAATGATGCGTAAAACACTGAAAACGAACCGTTTCCGGGATGATGGTGTTGTAACAAGACGATCGTTTCCGCGAGGCGTGGAGATATCCGACTTGCTCCTCCGTTTCGGTGTCGCTGTGTCGGGGGTAGCTTCGGGAAGGCCATATGACTGTTCAGGGGTTGCTTCCCGTTCACCCAAACGCCTCTTGGTGGACTTGGTGTGATACTTAGCAAACTGAATGAGGTCATAAACGCCTTCGTCGCTGGCCCGGTAAACGTCTTCCCATACGAATTCATCTGTGTATGCTGCTGTTCTTGTGTTGCATCCATACCGACAGATGAACACCTTCCCGTAATCAGGCGAGGATCGAGGGACCTTCCCGGATGGATACTGTTGAGCAAATTTTCGCGGGGAAAGAACGATGGCTTTGCCATTGATGGCGGCTAGAGGATTGACATCCCATGAAGGGGAAATGTATAACTCATTCTACTGAAAGTAAGCCTCCGCATAGATATACTCTGAACAGGCAACATACAGGCAGAAAGTCCAGCCTCTTCCTCTCTCTATTGCGTATCTCTTTTTCCGTCGAGAACCACATGAAGTTTGCCGCCTTCTCTCCATGTTCGTCCTCAACGAATTCGCAAATGATAGCAACCCAAGCCTCTTTCGATCCCTCCGCTTTGAGGAGCACACAGTCGCCAATAAAGCACTGAAAGGTCCCGAGCTTGGCACCAACTATACGCGGCCCGTTCACGGGTCTCTTGCGTTTCCGGGGTACGTCGTTCTCCTCGCGTGTGTCGGAAAATTTCGTGGTGTCATGATCATAAAGCCATTCCCACGGAAGGTCTTCGACACCAAGTTCGTCGTCTGAGTCGTCTCTCGCGACACCTGTGGGCTTGCGCGCCGGACGGCGACTTGTACGGAGCGAATTGGCCATGGGGTGTCCACATGGGGTACTTCAGAGAGTTCCGTGATGGTGGTGGTGTGAGTGTTCGTCATTACAGGTTAGAGGATGAACTATACACACTGTGTAGCCTAATAGGCTATAGGCGCATTCTAATACCACTTTAAGCTATTACGTAGTGCTATAAAGAGAAACTGCCTATTTTTCTAGAGTATCGCTATATAATCTCTATTATTTCTTTATATCTGCTTCAATATTCTATTTAATTATATATTTATATTAATATATAGTTATTAAGGATAGCTACTAGCTTTATATTATTAAACCTAATTAGTATTAACTATATAAACTAAACTTACTCCTTAAGCTTCTATTAATAACCTCTAAGTTATATAACTAAAGTTTAAACTTAGATTTCTTTAAAATATTAAGAGACTGCTTATTTTTCCTATATTAGCGCCACTATATTTTCTATAGTTTATATATACCTACCCCACTCTACTTTATTTAAGACCTCCTATTAGTTGAATTAAGTTAGTAGCTTAATTTTTAAACTTAACTGTTTTTTTTTTATTAATACTATAGCGTGAAAAAGAATATCCCCTCTACTACACTACTACTACTACTAATATTATAATACCTCTTAACGCGCTAATTATTAATCTATAAAGCTATAAGACCCTAAAAGAGTGCTTTAAGGTTACTTAAGCCTTTATAAAAACCTAGGGTTATATTATAATTAAATACTACTTATCAAACTATAATATCTTTAATATCCTATACTAATAGGACCTTATTTATAATTATTAATACGCCTAAGTAAAGGCCCCACTTGTAGGTATTATAATAGCTATAAATAAGGCTATAGATAAAGCTATAAATAGGGCTATAGATAAAGCTATAGGTAAAGCTATAAATAAAGCTATAAGTATAGCTATAAGTATAACTATTCTAATAGCTATAAGTATAGCTATAGGTATAATTATTTTAATAACTATAAGTATAGCTATTAAAAAAGTTATCTTTATATATACTTATTAATTAACTCTATAATATAGGATATATTAAATAGTAATATAACTTTAATAATTATAGCTAGTTTAATTCTCTTAATTAGAGATCTTAACTTATATATAACTAATCTCTATTTATATACCCTTTATAATTAAAGAATCTAACCTTAGCTAAGTTAATAATAATACTAAACTCTTTATTAATTATTTAGTATATATTATAAGTTTTAATAATATCTTTTTAGTAATATCTTATATATAGCTAAGTATTAAGTTTATTAGTTATTAGAACTAGAAAACTCTAACTAAGTAATAAAGCTTTAAATAACTCTATAAAAGGATCCTTACTTTTTTATTAGTTAATTATTACTAAATAAAATAAACTTCTTAGAAGTAATTTATTATATTATATATTAAGAGTAATATTTAAAAATTAAATTAGAACTTTAAGTTATATACTTATATTAGTTAGTAAACTATATTAACTATATAATTTAGTTAAAAGTATAGAGAAAGTTAGAGACTTCTAAAAAATAGTTAAATATTCTATTTAGATTCTATATAAGCTATAACTACTAAATATATTTTAATTTAATATATATTATATATTTAAGCTTAATTATATCTAAGTTAATAACTAAAAATAAAGAGATATTAATTAAAATAAAATATTCTAATATTACTAGATTTAAAACTATTAATATTATTGATATTAAACCCTTATTTATATAAATAACCCCCTTATTAAATACTATTAGAGCTTTAATATTAGAGTATTTATTTTTACTTTCTAATTATTATTAACTTTATTAACTTCTAAATATCCTTATAAACTCTACTAATTAGCTAGTTTTATAAAGCTTAAACTATTTATAATATTAACTTTATTAGATCTCTTATTTCTTAATTATAATTAGTCCTCTTAATAACTTATTATTAAAACTATAAATATTTAGTAAAATATTTATAGTTTTAAGAAGCCTATAGTTAGTAAAAAACCAATAATTAATAAAATATTAATAATAGTATTTAGATAGTAAAGCCTCCTTAGCTAAGTAATTAATACTAAATAAGTAAAAAAATTCTATAATATAGAAACTTAAATACTATAAGAAATATTATAAATTTCTATATTATTAACTATAATAGTTTTATTTCACTTTTTAATTAAAGATTAAACTATTCTTCTCTATTCTTTATTTTAGTTTCTAACTATATAAAATAAATATAATTTTATTTTAAAAATATAAAATAATTTAATTCATTAAAATATTTTAAGAATAAACTATATTAATAAACTAAAAGTATTAAAATAGTTTAATAAGAAGTTTTAATATTTCTAAATTATATTAATTAGTATATAGAGTATAGTTTAAACCATTATAATACTTTAGTTTCAAATCTCTATTAATATTTATTAAATATTACTATAGAATAATATAGTAAAGATTTGGATAAGTTTATATATTTCTAACTATAATAAAATAATATAGTTATTAACTATTAGAAATACTTTTTAAAAAAGATATTTTAGTTTTTTTATAAAGAAATAGAAGTTTATTTTAAAAAAGAATACTATATTCTAAATAATATTATTAACTAATATAATATATATATTTACTATATAAATAATATATTTAACTAAAATAATATAGAAGTTTTAGTTTAAATATATAACTATAGTTTATAATAAATTAATATTATTACTTATTATAGAAATAAAATACTCTATATTATTTATAAATTATAAGAAGTTTATTAAAATACTTTATAAAAAAAGTAAAAAATAATAGAAAAACTATTAAGATAGTTAATAATAAGACTTTATTAATTATAATAAAAAGTTACTATATATTAGGTTATTAATAAAACTAAGTATAATAAGTAACTATAATTAGTAATATGATAATTAATAATAACTATCTTTATTAAGTAATGAAAAATAAAACTACTTTATTTTAAAATAACTTAAAGTAAATTCTTATTTTAAGTTTATAAAGTAGTTCTTATTTATAAATAAAAAAAGCTAAAATTTATTAATTTATAAAACTTAAAATTAAAATTAAAAACCTCTAATATAGATAGTAAACTATTTATCTACTAAGTATAGCTAAAATAATAAAATAAATTATTATTATATATTTTTAAAAAAGTATTAATATAGTTAGTTTAATAAGATAGTAATAAGTCCTATATTATAGGGTAGATTAATAAGTATATATAAAGATAACCTTTCTAATAGCTATACCTATAGCCTTATCTATAGCTTTATCTATAACTTTATCTATAACTTTATCTATAGCTATTATAATACTTATAAGTGGGGCCTTTACTTACGTATATTAAATAGACTAAATAAAAGAAAACTTAATTATTTATAATTACTATACTAATATTTAATTAAAATAGAGAGAAGAGTAAAATAAATTAAATTAACTATAAAATACTAAAAGAGTATAATAGTTATAAACTATAAGTAATAATAAATAAATAATCCTTCTCTTATTTATAAGTACCTTTTTTAATAGCTTTTCTAATTATATTTATAAATTATTTTATTATTAAATTATATCTTTTATATATTCTACTTATACTTAGTTATACTAGTTACTTAAAGAGGTATTCTCTTTAGTATTATCTATATTTTTAAGTATAATAGTAGTAAAGTAGCTATTAATATAGTTAAAGTTTAAAATAGTCTTTATTTTAATTTTATTAATAACATTAATAATAGTCTTTAGTACTACTAAGTAAATAATAGTTTAATAATATTATAAAAAGCTTTTAGTAATACTCTTATATTTAGCTATAGTTACTAAAGTAGTAAGAACTTTATAAGTTTTCTTTATTAAAAGCTTATTATTAATAAATTATATAGCTTTAGCTATATTTATAATCTTACTAATTAAAGGCTTATAATATAGTATACTACTTAGGTTATTTCTAACCTTAATAACTATAATAGTATTAGAAATAAGTTTTATTATCTAAGCAGTATAAGAAATCTATCTAAGTAGTACCCACTTCTCTAACTAATAGGATTAGTTACAGCTGCGCGTACCTAATAATTACTACGCGCGCTGATAACTCTAGTTACGCGCGCTAGATGATGACTTTAATTACAGTAGTGATAGCTTTATGTGTGCGCGTTGTTTAGTGGATCTAACTGATCCTATTAGTTAGAAAAGTGGGCACTGCCTGAATAGATTTCTTACACTACTTAGATAGTAAAACTCTTAGAAATAAGCTTATAAAAACTTAGGACTTTATTTAAAGTAAGCTTATTATAAGCTTAAGTTATAAAGTCCTTAAATATAAAGTATAATAAAGCTTATATAATAGTATTTAGTATAATAATACTATAATAACGCTATTTAAGTATTAGCTAATTATTATTATATCCTTTAATATTATTAAGGGTAGCTTTACTCTCTTTATTAATCTAAATAGCTAGGTTTATAATAATCTTATTATTAGTTTCACTCTTAAACTAAAGTATACTGTTATAAACTTAGAGCGTAATAATATTCTACTATAGGTAGTCATTATTATTTTAAATAGCTTTAAGCTAACTATTAACTAAGTAGAAGGGAATAATCTTAGTATTAATATTAAGTATAATAAATATACTAATAGAATAGCTATTATTAATAATAAATAGATTTACTATAGTATTACTAATAATAAAAGGATTAGCTTTTCTAAGTATAAGCTTAGCTAAAGTGAAGTTATTAAGGTTATAAACGTTAGTTAAAGATACTTTAAACTTAGTCTTAAGTCTTATACTTTAGTTAATAACTAACTATATATAAACACTTAGTATAGTTTTCTGCTTACTAACTATAATATTAAAGTCTTAGACTTATATTTTACTTACTTCAACTTTATTAATTATCTTAATTAATATAAGAAAGCTAACTACTAAGTTTATAAGTTTAAGGGAATCAAAGTTATTATTAAGAATAATATAACAGCTATTAGTGAGGTTAATAATATTACTCTTATTTTAGCTATTATTTTAGCTATTACTTTAGTTATTACTTTAGTAGTTTTAGTTACTAGTTTAGTTATTAGTCTACTTATCTCTATAACTATTACTTTAATTTAAAGTTTAAACTTTAGTTTTAAATTTAGGAGTAGAAAACTTTATATACTTATTAAGTGAGTTAAATATAAGAGTATTCTCTATTCAGCTAGTTACTAGCTGAATATTTAATAATATATTAATTACTTAGGAAGGATTTTACTTTACTATATAACTAATATATATCTCCTTAATAATATCTTTATTAATAATAATACTACTAAATAAAACTATATTACTATTTATTAAAGAAGTAAAATAATACTAACTCTTATTAGTAAATATATTACTAAACTAATAATACTTAATACTTTTAATATACTTATAGTTATTATTATTAAGAATATTAGTTTTATATTTAGTAATAAACTTAAGTATTATAAGTAATAATAATATAAAGAATTAATATTTAA
>JABGLZ010000411.1:5414-61945 GCA_014705045.1 Colletotrichum theobromicola | reverse complement strand
TATCTCAACAACACTCCAACATCGATTCAACTACCACGACCACCGAGTCGACACAACACCAAGATGGACGGCATGAGCATGGCCACCAGCACCACCGCCATGGCTGCCACTGGCACCATGACCGGTATGGCTGCTGCTACTAGCACTAAGGCTGCCATGTCTGGCATGGGAAGCAGCGGTTGCAAGATTTCTGTAAGTCGCTGTCTTCGTCACCAACATTGACGACCTGGAACTGGAACAAATGCTTACTGGATGGTTATAGATGCTGTGGAACTGGAACACGATCGGTAATTTTAGTCGAAAAATATTGCAAAACTTTACTAACATGCCATCACAGGGAGTTGCTACATCGCTTCTTCATGGAAGATTACCTCCAACGGAATGTTCGCCGGATCTTGCATTGGAGTCCTCCTCCTCACGATGTCCCTCGAGATGCTCCGCCGCGCCGTCAAGGAGTACGACAGATACCTGATCCGCAACCACCAGGCTCGCTGGGCCGACGCCGGCTCCAGCGTTTCCAGCTCCGAGAATGCCGGTGACCACACCAAGGGTCCATCCACCACTGTTGCTGCAGCCAACGGCAACGGCATCCCTCCATTCCGACCCAACATTCTGCAGCAGGCCATCAGAGCTCTGCTTCACATGGTCCAGTTCGCTGTTGCCTACTTCATCATGCTGTAAGCTTGTTCTCCGACATCATTACATCCCCCAGTATCGCTGACTCTGTACATAGCCTCGCCATGTACTACAACGGCTACATCATCATCTGCATCTTCCTCGGTTCCTACATCGGTTCCTTCATCTTCCAGTGGGAGACTCTGTACGATGGACCAACTTCTGCCGCCAAGGAGGCCACGGTCTGCTGTGGTTGAACATGCGCCATGGAACCAAGGTGTGATTGATTGGGGAAAGGGGTCCCCAGACACGGAGTCGAATAATACTATACCCGGACAACTGCGTTCTGTCCTGTTTGTTTCAATGCGTTAATACAGAAACGTTATTAATACCAAGAACATCTCCCATGACCCTTCGATATTGGTTCCGTAAGCTTGAATTCGTCACAAATATGCCGCCTTCGAGACTGTTTCTGCCACCGCAACACCACAGGATTCCCCATTGCATTCCTTCCCACCCGTCGCTGCCAAAAGCCTCCATTCGAGTAGGGAAAAGATGTGTAGTAAGACGGCGAAACCCTCAGGCATGTTCTCTGTCTCCAATGTCTGGCGTCATCGGCCGTATCCTCTCTTGGGAGCGTATAAGTTCAAGTGGAATATGCGTGGGGATGAGATTGTCGTACTGCCTTGATAAGAGTAACACTCGGGTGATCGCGCAACAGTGCGTACCGCGAGGAATCATCAGCATCTCTGCTTCTCAGTCACAAGAGGGAGACTGCCATTTCGCTAAGTATCGTAAATAACAGTAGTAGAAGCAAATGTCCTCTATATAGGTGTATTACCGCCACGATGCGCTACACCTTTTCGCTCATGCGCAATCCACCGGGTTCTTCCAACACATTATACACTGTTAATACTATCTTGGCACGCTGAATTCGCTTCATGCCAAGGTCGTCATTTATGAAAGTGAAAAACGAAAACACCTGATGAGCGAACGGCCATCAACGTTGCCGGCTTGGGAGCGAACGAGATGAATACGGGAAAGATGTAGATGAAGGGCATGACAGGTGTGTTGATGAGGGGAGATGGTCATTCAGGAGTTTCTGCTCGGATAGCGTTTTGTGTCAGCAGCCGCTCGTAGCACACGTCTTTGATGCTGATGTACGAGCTCGCGACATCCTCAATGATGCTGTTGATGAATTGGAATACTTCACGTGGTGATGTTTATACCTATAGTTACCTCCGAAACTCATGCACGACATCGTGCGTCATGCAGATAACTAAACGAGTTACATTTATGTGTAAATACGACGGGTATTACAACGCAATATCAGACACACTTTTGGGGCACCCACGTAAAATAAAAGAAACTTAAGCGGATCACTTCATACTCTACCAGACACACAAATGTGTTGGCCAGGTTCTGATCCTTCATTCTAGCGATATACTAGCATGGGGATTACCTGCTTCAGTGTCGGCAAGGGGTGTTAATTGCACACTTACTAACCCTGTAACCTCGCATGATAACACCAGACTTCCCTCTTCTTCCGATCGTCCATCGCCTTCTCTTTGTATCTTCTGTTGATTCCTGCCACACAGACTAGCGAAGAATTCTATGTCGTTTTGCTGGACGTTTTCTTAACTGTCCACACATCCTCGCACGGCGATGCGCCGATCTGGTGCTCAGACGCTTGACAGAAGCAGCGTGAAACTTGAGGCCGTTACTCCTTGGTAAAAGATCACCATATTAAAAAAGGATTAACGGCACTTTATACCCTCCTCCTAACTTCTCAGAGCAGAGTTCTAAACATAAGCTGATGTTAATGCTTTGCTTGGCATATTAGTGATTAGAAATGGTGACTTCATAAACACGTGTACGTCCGCAACCACAGGATAGGAGAGATCTTGGTATTGAGTAGTTATTTACCTTGAAACTAGACTTTAAATGCGCGCAATGGTCTGATTGCGGTATCTGCCGGTCTTTCATTCATAGGTATCCAGCTACGATCACTGTCCGCGGTCTCCTTCATTTGCAAAATATCCATATAAAGCTCAAGGAATGAAACGAAAACGAGATGAGAAAGAACAGTCTGGCTGGCTTTTGACTGTAGTAGAATAAGGCACACGCGGCCTTAGATACCTTATAATAGAGCATATATGCGTATATCACGTCTGTTAGTGAGTATAATTTATTCTGAATGCTGTGTTTTTACCCTGAACGCCTCAACCTTTATCTAGATAATGCTATGACGATTGATTTCGTCAGACCGACTAACTTTCATAGCTAATCGTCCCGAGACCGTAAGATGATAATATAGCTCCTATATTAGCTGCTTATGCGTGCTCTAAAACGCGAAAGGTACAGCCTGCACTAAGTCCTACGCATTGCGTGAGATATAAGTGTCTTGTTTACGTGGGGATAAGTAGATTAGAGATATACGGGCGAAAAGGACGAATCAACTGGAGACAGCAGAGATGAGTACTGCAAGCCTTATTTTCGCATGAGCTGAAAATTACTGATTGGTATGTTCGCACCACGTTCCAGTTAGGTACCGCGTGGGCCTCTTGTCGTTCAAGCTGGGGTCCTCGCTGCGAAGAGCATTCCATAGTGCTGTGAAACAACTAAGATCTTAAATGCAGTGTTCTTCATACGTGTCATATCTTCAGTGTAATCAATAGCTTATCATCTTAGCTCCAAACCGCCTGCTACTACGGGCTGTCCGTAAAAAAACAACAAACATCCATATTGGACTAGCGAGCTTGAAGGATATGTATGATATATAAAAGAAGCTTTAGCAGAGTGATCCATACTTCACCCGGCGAGCAATCTGTATCCGAGTATGTGTCTGCATCCACACCTGCAGACGGCTTTGAATTCACTGACTCACTATCGCTGCGCTTTTTGGCTGCGCTTTGTGTCATCGAGGGACCGCTGTGATTCGGCTTTCGTCGCTGGTTTTCCATGTTTTCTAAGTATGCTTTCCTGTATACGCTAAAATAAAAATTTTGTTGGGGAGGGGAAGAGTGTCATCATGCTCTGATGAGGTTCTGTGTTGGGTCCTCCACCTTGGCATTTGGTAGAGCTGGATCCGGACTTGGTTTGGGCTCGAGTTGTTCCCGCTCGCAAGGAAAGACCCTGTCTGTAAGGTAAGGAATGTCTGTATGGGTCATTTGAAAACCAAGTCGTTATTTATAAATTTGTGGGACATTCAGTGATTTGGCGGCGAGGTTTGTGTGCAGTTCAAAGACAGGGACTTACCCGTACTCCAGGCCTGTTTCTGTGCCATTCTACAACTTCTCATATTTACTGCGAGCCTCTGTGGAAACAAGTCTCCTGGCCCATGATACATGCAGCCACCCAACCTTCACCAACTCGGCGGGATCATATAGTCCGTTCCGTCACCCGTAGAGCCTCTAAAGACGTCCAGCCCGCCCTCAACCCCATGCGGCCCGACAGCCCAGACGCCACGCCGAACGAGACCCGCCCAGTGGTCGAGCAGGCGCTCGAGTCGCTGGGGCCGGTGATAGGCGCCGCCAAAGGGCTTGTAGCCATGCTGGAACAGGTCATTGACCACATCGCTGTCCACCTCGGACCCGTCGCTCTTGCGCGCCGCAACGGCGAAGGGCAGCAGCAGCCGGAAGCCTTCCTCAGCGCAGTCCAGGTCTCGCCCGCGCGCGACGCCCTCGGTGTACACGCCGGCTGGCACACGGGCCGGGAGGATGCGCGCGGCCTCTTCCTCGTTGTCGACGTCCAGACGGCCGCGGAATGAGCTCCGCCAGCCCGTGACGTCGACGAGCTCCTCGTCGGACGCGGAGCTGGGGAAGATGTACACAGGCGGTATGACGACGGTGTCCTGGTATGTGTCCGTGTCACCGTCGTTGACGACGCTGCCGGGGTGCAAGAGGCGGGCGTAGGGCTGTGCGGCCGCGAACGAAGGCCCGTCTGCCGGAGGCAGGGAGAGCCCCGGCGCGATGTGGCGGATGCGTGGTGGGCGGCGGGCGTGACGGAGGAAGTCGCGTGCGAATGAAGGGTTTGGGATATTAGCAGTGTCCAGGGCCGCGGGCGTGAGCAGCGGTTCGTCGTCATCATGATCATGATCTCCATCGTGGTTCTGGCGCTCCCCTATGGCGCCGCAGAGGCGGTCCCAGGCCGCGACACACGCAGCAACCTGGCCGTCGCCATATGACCGCCACTCCCAGGGCCCAATCTTTTCGCTGCCGAACAGGCCATTTGGGGCGGGCGAGGCGACGACCTTGCCGAGGCGGATCAGCTCGATCCAGTTGGACAGGACGGTCTCAAGCGGGTGCCAATTCGCCGGGTGCTCGTCCACAGGCAGAGCATAACCCATGTCGTCCATATGCATGAAGAAGGCGGCGACGTGGCGGCCCTGGTGGTAGATCAGACCGCCTCCGGACTCACCGCCAGACTCGATGACGGGGAGGTAGAGCCGTAAGAGGCTGTGCTCGGGCTCGGAGTACAGGTCTGCGAGGCCGTTGTCGAAGATTCCTTCCAAGTCATCGTCGGAGGCCGGGTCGGGGAAGCCGTGGGCGAAATAGAAGAATGGGAACGTGGGCATGCGGGCCGCCGAGAGGAAGGATACCACTGACGAGTGCAGCCGCGGAAGTATCTCCGAGACTGAGGCGCCGTGCGTGCTAATGAAGGTGTTGTTGCGGTTGGTTGCTGAGTCGTCGAGGTCGAGGTCGTCCTCGGCTGCTGCCAAGCGGTAGTCGATGAGGTAATTGTGAAGGGCGGCGCATCTCTCGTAGTCCAATCCATCGAGATCCGTTCGCGTTGGATTTGCAGTCGTGACGAGCTGTTCGTCTATGCTGGTAACAGCACTTCCACTGCTGCGGTTATCTGACATCGGTTTCTCTGTTTGACACGCTCTGTTCCTTGCAGCCGTGGACTCACGCGGAAAAGTGCGGTTGTGTTGTGTAAGTAGAAGGATGAGTGTATGTGACATGACGATCGCAGGGACTTCTTATCAATACCAACAGTAGTAGGTAGCCCTGTTACAACGGCAGCTTCCCAAATCGAACACACGTAAGCGCCCGGAATCACTTGATTGGTTATTGCGGAGAACCTGATGCGTAGGAGTGCATCAAATCGGGCCTGTAAGAGAGCTTCCTAGGTCGCCACACCCTGCTATCTCGTCCTCGTCTGTAGCATATGCGGCCTTCAATATCACATATCCCATTGCGCGTCTGTGCCTGGTAATCGCTCACTGCGATAGACAGACGCATCGTCGAGAGTGCACAACTTGCTGTCAAACGTAGTAAGGCGAGGAGACAGGCTAGCAGGGTAGAATGCAGAAGATCAACTGGAGGTTTGGGTATTGCGTCTTCCGTTGACCTACATGTGGATGAGCATGATCAACTTATTGCGACGCCGACATTTATGCGCACGGGAACAGAGACAACGGAGAAGCCAAGATTGAGGGAGTTGGGCGTGAACAGGCTCTGCTCCTGTTCCTACTTTTAAGGAGTTAAGAAAGCAACAATTATAGCTGCAAGTCGCATAATCGGCATCTGATGCTTGCTTTATAAAACGTATTTCCTCCTTACGGCTTAGGGCGAAGCCTGCCATCCGCGGAGACTGTATATTCGACGTAACTTGGATATTTAAGCTTCTCAGGCCTACACAATGATCACGAGTCATATATAATCTAAAACTCATCCACAATTCGAGCTGGAATGATTTCAAGGCATGAAGAGAAGAACGGTGGAGGAGTGAGAGAGGTTCAACCAGGACCCTGGTCTGGGGTGCGCGCAGGGGAGCCAGCGGAACATACTACTAGTTTTTGATGGGACCATCCATCGGCGTTGTGGCAGAGTGGTCTAATGCGCAAGACTAGAAATCTTGTTCCTTCGGGAGCGTCTGTTCGAATCAGGCCAACGTCGCATATTAATTTGTTTTTTTGACCTTTTCTGCTTCTTCAACCTAGTTATGTCTCCTGACGTCTCTTTCACTGCGGTTTACTTGCAAGTCCCCAATTGAATCTGCAGTTTGGTAGTTATTGTGGCTCCCGTACAACTCTTCTATTTACGGGTGACTCCTCTGAATTCAAATCCCAGCCAGTCAATATGATACGGCTAGAAAGCAACCTCTTTCTTCTCTGATCTATCTCATGTATCGACAACGCTACCTTTGAGGTGTCCCTGGCGCTGTCTTTCCCGTCGACGTGCCCTGCCAACTCTTCCCTAACAACCCGTTCCCTGCGTTCTTCTTCTCCTGCTCTTCCATCTTCAGAATCAACTCCCCGAACCCTCCATTAGCCCACCCGAACCACGCTCTCGTCCAGTCGTTCTCGTTCCAGCTGTTCACGCTCTCATGCAACACTCCCGTTCCCGCCGTCGAGTCCAGAATCATCGACACCTGCTCTTCGACCTCCTTCGCCACGTCCTTCACCTCAGAGATCGGATCATACGCCGTCATCGCCGCGATCACCGCCGCCATCGGCCACGCCTTCCCCGGTCCCACGTGCGGTCCGCCGACGGCCGAGATGACGGGGCCGCGCATGAAGTACGAATTGGCGTCGCTGAGGACGTACTTGCGCGTGTTGCGGTAGATCTCGGTGTAGTCCCTCTGCTTCTCCCCCTTCGGCGGACCGGGAACCTTGTAGCTCGACTTGGTGAAGTTCCACAGCGGCATGGCCAGCAGCGACGGCACGTTCGCATCGTCCATCAGATTCGCGCCGCCGAAGCCGTCCACCTCGTACGCGAAGATGTCCCCGAAGCCGGGCCGGTGCACGATCGCATCCTTCTCGATGCCCTCCCTGATCCCGTACGCCTGGTCGCGCATCGCGGCCGTCAGGTTCCTCGCCCGCTCGCCGGGCAGCCTCGCCATGATCTCGGACGCGTCCTCGAGGTACTTTGCCCACATCATGTTGGCCGGCACGAGGAACTGGAAGATGCACGCGTCGTCCGAGGGCCGGAACGCGGTGCGCACCATGCCGTTCTCCCTGATCGGGTTCCCGAGCCCGTCGTTGGTCAGCGTCTCGCTGCCGCGGTTCGTCCACCCCGTGAACGTCCACGCCGACTTCTCGACCTTGCCCTCCTTGGAGTACGTCCCGAGCCGCATCGCCCCCGCGGCCGCGACGGCGGCCTCGACGGCGTCCACCCACACGTGCCTGCCGAAGAACGCCCAGTCGCCCGTCTTCCGCGCGTACGCCGACGAGAGCTGCAGGAAGCTGGCGAGCGAGTCGAGCTCCCACTTGCAGTCGAAGACCTTCTGCGGGTCGTAGGCGGGCATCGGGTGGTTGTGGACGTACGCGCCGTTGTGCGTGGGCGGGATGCCGCTCTCCGGGGGCGGCTGGAAGGCGTGGCAGTAGGGCGAGATGACGATGTACCGCGAGTGCGCGTTGATCAGCCCGCGCCAGAGGCTGGCGAGCGAGTCCTTGTCTTGGGACGCCTCTAGCAGTGGCAGGTAGGAGTACACCTGCGACGCCGAGTCGCGCAGCCAGAGCGCGTCGATGTCGCCGGTGATGACGTACGTGAGCTCCATGTCGGTGACCTTGGTCTCGCCGGTCTTCTCGTCCGTCTCGTTTGCGAAGCCGCGCCATTTGACCATGCTGTCCAGCGTCATCGGATACGCGTTCTCAAACAGGCGGTACAGGTCCGGATCCTTGATCACGTCCTTCATGCGCGTGATGAGCGCCTCCATCGCCGGGGAGGTGAAAGTGCGACACTCCGGCCGGGGCCGATTCAGCGGGAACTGGCGCTTGCCTTCAGACAACGGCCCAGGCCGGGTCCGCATCCAGCTCTCATACGACGGGCACGGCTCCGTCGACACCGGGGGCGGAGCAGCGGCCGGAGCCACTGGCGGCGTTCTTCCGGAGGACGGCGTCGGCGCGTTCGCGGCTGCGGATGCATCTGCCGCGGGCTTGCCGCCGGCGTCGGGGGGCTGCTTGGCTAACTCGCCGTCCTTGTTGCGGTACGAGTCCTCGCCCTCGGCGTCTTCCTTGAGCTTGTTGCCGGCCGCGTCCGGCTCGCCGTGGGCTGCCGCCGGCACGTTGCCATCCTTGCTCTGGCTTGCTTGTTGGTTCTGCGCGGCGCTGCTCCCTGGGGCGGCGGCCTGTTGTCCTGTGTACGATGACGGCAGGTAGTCGCTGCCGAGGCCCGAGTTGTGGAACAGGAACAGGAAGACGATGGCGACGAAGGCGATGACCAGCACCCGCGCACGCCGGGTCTGCATGTTGCTGCTGAGGAATGCTGGCATCGTGATTTGACTTTTCTCGCTTGGGGGGTTTACTGAAATCCAGCCCCCGATTACTGAAGCCAAAAAACCAAAAACGACTTCTCCTAGTCTTACAAGTCACTCGTTGGTCCCAGGTTGTGAAGTTGTCGTTGCAAAACAAGTCACACAGTAAGACCAGGTCACCGACCGAAGAGAGTCTTTTTGGACGCTTATTCACTCGACAGAACAAGTCATCATTACCGACAGTTTCGAAAGGAACCGGAAAACCTTCAGGCGACGGTGTCGAGTCTGAAGAGGAAATGCAAGGGTCATCCCTTTTTTCGTCGGTCATCCCACTATATTTGGGGCATTTCTTAGCTGGATCCATCCCGCTGTCTCGGTCGTTCTCTTGGCGAAATTTGAGTTTCCTCGCTTTAGGTGCCGCCACCCTTGCTAGCCTGTACTTTAACGAGTTTTGGGTCGCATAGCTCGTCGACAAAAGGGGGGGAGGGGGGAGATAATCCAGGGACGTCGGAGCTTCTGGCGGGGAAGAGTAGGTAACGACTCGGAAGAGAGAGCGAGACTGGAAAAAGGCTGCTTAGCGGCCGTGGCTGGTGGTAGCCTGTAGGTAGGCTTTTGGTTGCAGTGCCGTTGATTGCCGTTCATCCCAAATACGAATCTAATCACGGATGTGTGCCTCCGAATGGGCTGGATGGGCGACCACGCGACCCCCCCGGATTGAATTGTATGCTAATCACCAAAAGGCAAGGTGGTGGTGGTGTTGTGTGTCGTGGCTGAGCCACCAATAAATTAGTGACAGTGGTCAAAAAGATGGACTCGACGTTGGCCTGATTCGAACAGACGCTCCCGAAGGAACAAGATTTCTAGTCTTGCGCATTAGACCACTCTGCCACAACGCCGGTTGATCGTGAGCCCGCTTCTATGCGGGGATGGAGATGGCTGGGGCCCTGGAACATCAAGATGCGACAGCTGGGGAGCCACATCACACATGTGGTTTGTACTTGACAGTGGTGCTGAATCAAGCGAGCTAGAATACGACATCTTGTTACGACGTTATGTGAATGGTGGAATTATTCTTACTCAACATCGCCCAGAGCGGGATAGTAACCAGACACATGGACACATTATGCTTTTCATCCATCTGAAACCCTGAAAAACTCAATTGCCCGTCTCATGCAAACCTCAAAACAGCATCGATCTGAGCTGCATCATGCCATTACAACTTACAAGCTCTCAGTCGGTCTCAGTACTTGAACAACCTAGGCTGAGTCCCCTCCCTCTCCGCCTCTCTCACCAGCTTCCCGTTCACCACCCCGTAGTACACCCTCAGCGCCGCGCACCCGACGACGACGACGAACAGGAGCGCCGCGTTCGACCAGTGCCCGGTCGGGTACCCGATCGCCTTCTCCTCCGCCCTGTACACCCACACGCCCGGGATCTGCCCGAGCCCCGCGCCGAAGCTGACGTTCAGCGCGATCGCGAGCCCCGTCGACGCCGTGCTGAAGATGTTGGACGTGAGCCAGCCCAGCAGCGGCGGGATGCACGCGAAGGCCCCCGAGGCGCCGACGATGAGGCAGCCGTAGCGCGCGTGGTACGCGTCCGGGGGCAGCACGGCGGAGACGACGAAGCCGATTGCGCCGACGAGCGCGAGGGCGGCGGAGTGGGCGCCGCGGGCGTTGAAGCGGTCCGCCGAGTACGCGACGAGGATCTGCACGACTGCGCGAATTGTCAGCCATTCTTGTAGGGGTCGTTTGTGAGATTGGTGTGAAAGTTTTATACTTACCATAGGCCGCGGCATACGGCGGGACGGTCATCAGTTGCGCCTGCAGGTCCACGAACCCCAGTCCCGAGGTGATTGACGGCGTGAACAGCGACAGCGACGAGAAGGGGATCGAGATGGCGAAGTAGACCACGTAGTGCCCGTACAGGCGCCAATCCGTCAGCGTCGCCTTCACGTCCTCCCACGATATACTTCTGTGGCTGCTCTTGCTGCCCTCGTGGAACAGCCTCTCAAGCGCGAGGTCCTTCTCGCGCTCGGAGAGCCAGCGCGCGCTTTCGGGGTAGTCCGGCAGGAGGAACCACACGAGGAAGGCGGACAGGCACGACGGGATGCCCTCGAGGATGAAAAGCCAGCGCCAGCCGGACATGCCGTTGACCTGGTTCATGTGCCCGATGCCGTACGCGATGGCGCCGCCGAAGGCGCCGGCCAGCGTCGCGCTGGCCAGGATCATGGCGACGCGGACGCTGCGCTCGTCGTGCTTGTACCAGAAGGTGAGGTAGTAGACCAGGCCCGGGAAGAGGCCGGCCTCGAAGACGCCGAGGAGGAAGCGCACGCCGGTGACGGCGGGGCCGGTGCGGACGCCGCCGAGGCCGATGGTGACGGCGCCCCAGGAGAACATGAGGAACGCGAGCCAGCGGGAGGGGCGCAGCTTCTTGAGGAGGATGTTGGACGGGACCTCGAAGAGGGCGTAGGCGATGAGGAAGATCATGAGCGCGATGGTGAAGTCCCGGTTGGACATGTGCGTCTCGGACTGCATGTCGTGGCCCGTCGAGGAGTTGAGGATCTTGGCGTTGCCGATGTTGGAGCGGTCGAGGAAGCAGAGGAAGTAGATGCCCGCGCAGATCGGGATGATGCGCTTGTCTTGCTTCCAGAGGAGAGCTCTCTCTTCTTCGCGGGAGGAGGATGCGGGAGACGAGGGGGCGATGTCCTGTCATCGTGTCATGTCAGCGCGATGATACTCGTCTTGCGATGAAAGGCTGTGATGGCATTACCTCTTTCATCGTCGGCGACTCAATGTCGCGCGGGCCAACGCCCTTCTCATCCGTCGTCGCCATATCCTTTGCTGAAGCTGTAGCTGTATCTGTACCTGACGATGGTGATGTAGTTTGCCTTGGCAAGGTTGATCGCAACAGGGCAGTCCCCTCAACAGAATCCCCGCGTGTGGAAGATTGACTTTCAAGCCACAGGAAGAATCTGTTCCGCCCACCGGCAAACTCACTTCACGAGAAAAAAAATAAAACCTACGCGGAACCGCCAGCCAGTAGACCGGACGCCCTTTTTCATCGGCCGAGTTCCACGCAAACCCCGCATACGCGGGGAAAAGCAAGCTTCTCCTCACATCCGCAGTTCGTGCCGCCCCAACCACCTCTCCCCCTCCCCCGGTCCCCGTGCCGTAGTCCCGCATGTCGGTAGTGTTCTCGGTGGACCTTTGTGTGCAAGATCTCGCGAATCAAAGGTCGCAGTGTGCTGCGAGATTCGGGTTGTTTTGTTCGATGTTGGAACGAATGACCAAAATGGTCCCTATAAGCGCCGGAGGGGTCACCGAGGCCGGACTACATGGTCGGGGTTGTAGTTGACCGCCCATCGTCCCTGGATCGGAACCAATGAACTTGATTGATATCGATGTTTGCTTTCTTTTTTCTTACGTTTGGTCCTTAAACGAGGCGAAGACAGATAATGGCGACGATTGCATATGTAAGCAGTTTTCCATTTTACGATTTGGGAAAAGGCCCCCTTGTCCTAATCCCCATGTTGACTTAATCTTCTTCTCGCCCATGCTAGCTTGCTGCGCTTTTCCTCCAACTATCACATCCAATCGCTCCAAGGTAGTCTTCCGCTTCGTCATCTTCGGCTCGAAGGGTGCTCCCTTCCGGGATCTCCAACCCTGCGCTTAGCCGCGATCGAGATACATGTCTCAACGACCGCGACCAAGACGGATTTAAGATGACCTCAGATTCCAAGAGACTTAACGTGCTGTTTTTTCTTTTTCGGAGGGGCTTAGGTCCTCGATCACATGCACTCCGCGAAGCCCAAAATGTCCCAAACGAACAGAATTAGAACATCCATATGCACGAGCCCCGATCCAAACTTCTCGAACAGCGTGTCCGATGAGTCCGTCGACCAAACGCCTCCACGAAATCCATCCGCCTTAACCCAAATCAGGCCTCGAGGGCTCAAGATACACGGACTGTGCGGCGCAAGCCACCAGGTCCCTCAAATTACACACACACAACACGCACAAACTCGAACGAATGCATGAACATGCAATTCCACCTCGCATTCTTCAGCGAACAACAAACCGCCGCCTAAACTGCCTTTAGCCAGCCCTACGTGGGCTTAACCCCTTGATAGTGGCGCGCCGCCGATCTGGCGGAGCTCGTGCGCGCCGACTTTCACATGCAAGGCTTCTTCTTTCTGTTTATCCCGTTTTGAGACAGCTATTGCTGATAAGCGTGTATGTGTGTGTGTGTGTGTGCGTTTTTTAAACGTGGCATGGTAAACATAAACACCATGTCGCGCTCATGCTCTGCCCGCAGGAAGGAATCTTTCCTGAAAGCCCCTCTCCCGAAGACCAGAGAAACCACCCCCGCCTGGTGAGAGAGAGGATCCCGCCGACAATGGACAGCCCGACGATGGAGAATTTCGTCGAATGCGCGCATCATGCTGCGGTATCCGACGACGAAAACTTCCCCGATAGGAAGCGGCTTGTAATTTGCTGCGATGGGGCGTGGAACAGCTCGTATGCCAGCTTAAAGTGTTCTCCCTTCACACAAGCGACTGACACAAGTGCACCAGAAACATTGGCAGCAATGCCATCCCGACGAACATCAGTCGATTGTCTGCGGCTGTAGCACATAAATGCTGTACCGGCATGCCGCAGGTCGTGTACTACCACCGCGGCCCCGGGAGCGAAGAGTCCAAGACGGCGAGCGTACTTGAAGGTCTCCTGGGTCTCGGTGTTCGACAGGTAAGTCCACTACTCCGCGATTCTCTCGATTACCACATGATTAAGCTAATTTTTGCCAACCAGGACATTGTCGACTGCTACCGCTTCATCTGCGACAACTTCAACCCCGGCGACGAGATCATCATCCTGGGCTTCTCCCGGGGCGCTTTCACGGCCCGCTCCGTCTCCTCGATGGTCTGCTCCCTGGGCTTCCTCAACCGCACCGGCCTGCGGCACCTCGCGGACATCTACCAGGACTACCAGTCCTTCAACGAGTGGACCAGCGAGTTCCTGTACGACCCGAGCAAGCACCTCCGCGCCTTCACCGTCGAGCAGCTGGGCAAGAGGGTCAAGAAGGAGTTCATGGACAAGATGGAGAGGATTGAGAGGAAGCTCGACGGCCGCGGGTATGAGTCTGACGAGCGGAAGAAGCAGCTCGGGGAGGAGTTCGCCAAGTTGTATGCGACCTACGAGAGGAGGCTGAATCCCGAGGCGTTGAGGAAGCGGCTCGAGAGGGAGAAGGTGGAGCTGTTCAAGAGGATGACGCAGATGAAGAAGGATAATGGGCAGATGAGGTTCCGGAAGATGGCGAAGGCGTATCGTGGGCAGCTCTCAGAGGTAAGAAATTTCTTCTTTTATGAGCGATTCTCGACTAACAGCGGTAGTATCAAATGTGCCTCACGAGGAGGAGTAGCATGCAGGCCCAGACGACATTCGAAGCTGTGGAGGGAAGAGTCAAGGCAGTCGGTTCGTCTCCCAATCGCTCAATTGCAAGATAACCTGGCTAACGATGGTCGATCGCGATAGGCGTTTTCGACACTGTCGGAAGTTTTGGTATCCCAAAGATGCCGTGGTCCTTCTGGGAAGGCAGTGCCTCGGAGGTATGGAAAGCAGTGCATCGTGAGAAGAAGGAGCCCTAATATCTGCGACAGCTTCGATTTGCCAGTCTTGACGTCCATCCCAACGTAGATCACGCCTTCCAGGCCCTCGCCTTGGACGAATCGAGGACAGCGTTCGCGCCGAGTCTATGGAACTTAAGCCCGAAGAATCACAACACCCAGCTGCGACAAGTCTGGTTCCCGGGATGTCACAGCAACGTCGGCGGGGGCTCTGAGTCTCAGCAGATTTCCAAGATAGCATTAGCATGTTCGTCGACTTTGCCTTGTGCAAATTTGTGGAATCCAAAGCTAACAGAAATTCCAGGGATGGCGGACCAGCTCACATCTATCGGCGTCGAGTTCAGCAAGCAAGAGATGAAGCGCATCTTCCGCACCATTCCCTCCCCAAGTGATGCGCGTCCCTGGGGGTTAGGGAAGATCACCAGCCCAGACAGCCTCGTAACAACTCTCCCCGACGCAGCGTGGAACGCAGTCACCCTGCCTTACCGAACTGTCACAAACCAATGGACAGAGAGCTCCACACGCAGGCCCGGCTTATACAGAGACGAGCTCCGCGACAAGGCCCTGACCAACACAGTCGAGCTGATCCACCCCTCCGTCCGGGTACGGTACCTCTACCACGGCCTCGGCGTCGACGACTCGGGCGAGTGGCAGTGCAAAGCCCTCTCCGGCCGCGGGTGGCAGCTCATGTTCGAGAAGAGCCCGCCCAAGGAGGAGACCATCCGCCCGGGCCGCGACCCCAGCGTCATCGACCAGTACAAGACCACCACGGGCTCCGTCACCGCCGTGTACGAGCAGTACCCCCACCCCCACCACGAACACTCCGCCGAGGAGAAGTTCATCAGGCCCGAGCAGCCGCTCGAGTCGGACCTCAAGACGCTCGACGCGCCGAGGAACACGTGGACGTGGCGGCTGCGCCGCGGCGACCGCCAGCTCGTGCTGCCGGAGGAGCAGGTCGGCGTGTGGGAACGCATGTACATCGAGATCAACGACGACATGGTCCGGTGGCAGAAGATGACGATGGACGAGCGCAGGAAGCGGTGGAGCAGGGGCGACCAGATCAGGGACCTGGCGCGGGAGAGCGTGGCGTTTGCGTTTGAGACGGTCGATCAGATCGTGAAGACGGCTGTCGGGACTGTCTTTGGCGGGCCGCCGGAGAAGTACCTCCCAAAGGGGTATCCGAGCGAACACGGATATCATGACTTTGTGTCGTGGCAACGAGGCTTGGAGGACGACAACTCGTTTGACTCGAGGAGGATCTCTGTTGGTTCTGAAGGGTACGGGAGCTGGTAAGCGTGTTTTGTTTTGCGTGTACGACCTGACGTTCCACGGGTAATGATAAGTTAAGATGATGAAGAGATTTGGACTTGGTCAGTTGGAGTTTGCTTTGGCTGTTTCGGTGTATCATAATTGTGCAAGGCGTTGGTTGGATCTCCTGGGAACGACTCCCGTAATATTACGCTTTGTGGTGACGATCGCAAACACCACGTCCTCCGCGTGCTATCCATGTTTTGTTGGATGCAGGTCTTACACTGCTGGAATCACACATACCTCTGCCCGGGAATATCCGTTCCGCCCAGCTGCTCCGCCGATGTCATGCCCGTAAACCCAACACCAGCCCAATCTCCTGCCACACCCATGCCATCGAGAAACAGTGATGGGTCGACGATATCATAGACATCAGGTCCCCAGGCCATGTCGTACTCCCAGCTTCCCACTGTCTGAAAGTTTGCTGTGGCACTTCCCTGCATCTCGACCTCGCCCATTCCACTCTGTTCGCCGGCCATATCGTCCTCGTCTTCCTCTTCTTCACGTCCCCCCTTGGATACCATCTCGGACCACCGCCTCTGTCGTATCTGTGCGATCCTGACCTTTGTCGCGCCCAAGGTGTAGATGTTGCCCCTCCACGGCCCAGAGTCGGCAGACACCGCGGCCATAGTTGCATCAACCTCCTCCAGCTGGGTAGCGACTTTGTTCAGAATGTCCGCTACATCGATCATGAGTGCAGGTTGTCTAGAAAGCTGCGCTCTAATCTCGCTTAGAATCTGAGGCAGGTTTCTCTCCGGCGCAGATGGGTCCCGCGATGGCGATTTGGCCGACGTCGACGGTGTAGAGATCGAAACGGGTGTGTTGGGGTTGATGGCCGCCTCCATCGCCGCCAAGGCTACGTTCGGGTTATCACTTGAAGGGTCCTGGACTGGTACAAGCTTTGAAGTCTCGGTGTTACTGGCAGCGAGCCATGCCCAGCGACTGATCATCACCACCGCGTAGATCAGCTGCAATGCCATTGGCAGAGGGCAAGGGTAAAAGGCCGCTATGGGGATCGCGAGCCACGCTTCGAACCAGGCTTTCAGGGCAGCGTTGGCCTGGTAGAAGATGTCCAGGGCGGGGTTGTGACCTGACGTCAGGGACTTGAGAGAATTCGAGAGAGACGCGAGGAGTTCGGCGTCGATTTTGGGGGGCTCGTAAAGTCGGAGGCGGGCGGTGGCCATCTGCACTTTCAAGAAGTCTGGACAGACCTTAGCGATGATAATCATTTGAAACTTTCAGTCCGGAGACTCACATTTATCTTCCAAACTTGGAGGCATATTGTCAATAAGTTTGTCCAGCTCGGCTTGGAAGCTAGATGCATAAGCCGAGATCGGAGCCTTTGGAAGTCCCAAGCCCCCATCCCAGTCTTCATTTGCCCGAATCTGCGAAATCCTCTCTGCCAAACGTTGAACTCTGACAATGTAGATGATGTGGATGTCTGACTCGAATTCCATGGACTCTTCAAGCTCGCGCAAGCATTGCTCCGTGTACGCCGAGAACCTCATTGGGTCGATTTGCTGGACGTCTAAAGAGACGCTGCGTTTGGTCAGTGAAACCGACTAGCAACCGACGATGCAGCGACTTACGATGAGCTGAGATACCACACAGCCAAAAGCAGTCTCCTCTCTTCATTCGTCCGCTGGTTCAACTCGCAGGGTCTCATGACGATAAGCTTCGTCCGTTCCGTCAGGCTAGGGCCGCGCTTCAACCCCAGCTCTCCAAGGAGGCAGGCTGCCTGGGAGACGAGCATGTCGAACTGGGCATGCGCGATGCAGTGGTGGTGGAACCATCCGAGGATGACGACCAGACCCAGCAAGAGGTCCATCGATCTCTCACACCTCAGAATCATGTGGTCGGCGATGTAACTGAGTAGGCGATACATCTGCCCGCGCATCGACCTTGGACTTCTGATAGAGGCGACCATGCGAATAGACGCCATGAGGAAAGGCCGTGTTGCGTTCAGCGTGCTTGCCGTCACTCCCGCGGGTATGATCACAAACGGGAAGTGCGGCGCCATCTCGTCTCTGTAGATGGCCAGTAGATTGTCGTCTGTGTCGGGGGGCCCAGGGGCCTCGCCTGGTTCGGCACGGCATATGCATGTTGGCGGGACGAAGCAGTTGTATATCTCAGGTATATGGATGGGGCCTGCGTCTATATTGCTGGATGGCTGCCAAGGGGATGAGCGGCATTGTGTTAAGAAATCCGGATGGCCGGGAGGAAGTGCTGTGTCATGGTTGGGCACCACGATGGGACGTCTAGGTAGACCACCTTCAGGGTGATTAGGGAGACCAGAGGTATTACCTGATACTCTGAGTGAGGTGACCAGGCGGTTGAGACGGTCTTCAAGCTGCTTAGTTTTCCTGAGGAGTCCATGTTAGAAACATGATAGATAGGCTCCCCTAGCAGACAAATGATACATATGAATCCATGAACAGAGCGGGGTGGGTAACTCTGTGTTGGGGGATTGTAGGTGCTGCTGCAAGGGCTTAACTTACGAGGGTTTGCTTTGCCTCTTCTTTCGTGGCCTGTGTACCTGTTCTGTACAGTTCTTGTACAGCCTATCGCACCTACACAGGCGCCAAATGGCACCAACACATCAGTTGACTGTTCTGCAGAGTGGCTAGATGACCTAAGTGCCATCCTATCATAGAAAGATAGCCATCCCAAACCGGCATCTTCCCCTACTGTGGCTTCATACGGAGCAAGTGATTCCGGACCAGGGGTTCTCGGCAAATGTCCGTTCCCTTCACAGCGAACAGATCGTTCGAGGTGCTATCACTGAGGTAGAGCCATACTTGAACGTACCTATCACACTTCGAACCAGGCTTGCTGTTCGATCGGAGACACTTTGCTTTCGCCGTCGCACACGGAGCACATGCGGCACCCCATCTGGCTACCGACGGCACCCGGGGGTGATCCGGAGTAGACCCCGCCGATTGCTCGGGCGATGAAGCCGTGGACATGTTGTTTATTCCGTGCTGGGGATCCACCTGAGGCCTCGAACGAATGAAGGATCTGAACTTTTGAAGATGAACCGGAAACTTTTCAAATTCCCGCTGGCCGTTAATACCTCGTTGATCCGCGTGTAATGATTGTGGCGACGGGAAGTGAGAGGTCTAATAAAGGAGCCTGCCTACTGAAAAGACACCATGCTTCGCAATGTTAGAAACACTTGAGCCTGACAGGCTGAGGTAAGAATACTCTGTATCGCCTTTTTTACCGCCACCACGCTGACGTTCGACCGGAGTTTTCAGAGGCTGGGCAAAACCCCGATCCCTGCCAGACACAGGGGCTGTGCAGGCGAAGGTCACGCTAATCCCGCCAGCGCAAAATGGCTCCCTTAAGGTAGGCATTAAATCAGGGCGTGCAGCGCCCTGGGTTCCTTCGCCTAGCGGTCTGTGGTCGGAAGTTAGTGAAAACTCCGTTCGAGTGAAGCCGCCTTGGCGCCGAAGTACGAGGCGTCTTCTCGATGAGGATATATATGGATGGTATCGGACGCGTTGTGGGTGATGATGCGTCAAATGACTGCGCCTTCCTTCATGATGAATCTTAGACGGCAGCCGTGCTGTGCGGGCGTCGGGTGGGCTTCAACGCTTTGGCGGACGGAGATGTCCCGAAACCCGAACACTTCACGGGGCACATTGCGTGTTGCCAAAAGCCTCCTATGTCATATCGAATACTGAAAAGAGGCGCAAGACGCTGACAACATGGCAAGTGAAACAGTCAGCCTGGGCTGACGGTAAGGTAAGGTCTGATGCGGGCCGTCTGACAATGCATCCGGCCGCTAGCTGGTTCGGTGCTTATCACGGGGATCGCTGCCGTGGACGAAGTACGGGCCGACCGGTCAATTCCTCTTATCGCAATGGTCTTTTGGTCTAATGATAACTACTCATCGAGTATGAGGCAAAATTTTCGACTTAATCAGCATCTTAAGTTAATAAGAGCGTTAAAGCCACTGTCTTTGGCGACATTGGTGCGGTACTTGGCTCATTGAACATCATTAATAACATCCTGTTTGTGGTATCCCTGCCTTTGGAGAGCGGCGTAACACTCATCTCAAGCTATAGAGTACGAAAAGCACAGAAAGAACTCGGAAATACTGTTTAGATCATACTGCCAAACAAGAGTGCGCCATGTCACCCGGATAAAGGCGCCAGATATTCGGCCTCCGACCTTCAGTCGCCGGCGCCGGCTCCGGTCGCCCCACACGGAGCTCGACCATCGGTCCTCGGCACCGAGAAGCTGCGGGCTGCATTGGCCCCAATTTTGACCGGCACCGCCCATAAAGTAATAGACTAACAGCTGGAAGAGGACACTGAAAATATGAATAAGAGCCAACGTCATGCCCTACACTATAATCGATGCCCTTCGCCCCAACCATTTTGACTCAATTCCCTGCAACAGTCGACTGACACCTCCTTCGCAGCCGACCCGGACGCCACTGACCTTGTCCGTTTCCTCCATTGACGCGTTTTTGTTTCTTCAAAAGACGCACATACTATGTGGTTTATCGAGCTTAGACGGTGCTCAACGAATCGTTCAAGTCTTGAAGCATATAGGCATTGGCACTTCGCTGACTTTTCGCGGGAGTACAGTGAGCGCGATATTTTAGATATAGTCAACCTAAACAAGCGTTTGGTCCTATTCCTCGTGATCAGCACTGTCCAGCACAACGAATAGAAGAATCAAGTGACTAGCTATGATATAAATCCCCACGATTACCCGGTAAGACTCCTAGATCAACAAACTTTCACTAGTAGCCAGAGAGGCGGAAGATGAGCGCTTAAGCTGCGACGTCCCCATCTCATAGCGTGTTGTGTTGAGTCGAGCGATTGTCTTCAGCTCCATTACGAATAGTAACTTGCCAGCCACGCGAATGGGCTGCAACACATCATGCAGTGAACTTTGGCATGCACCAACGGCTAAGTTAAGGTCCATGGTGCCCGTTTACACTCACGTGACCCATGTTTGTTTGCTGCGCCGCGTATACAGCCACGATCCAAAGCCCAACCGTGAGAAACCAAACGTGGCATTCAACAACGACCGCAAATTCCAATCCGGCGCAAATTCCAACATCATCCCCAATTCGAAACACCCCAACGATATCATGTCCTTCAAAAAACATTTGTGGTGTGTTCGCCTAGTCTTGATTGAGATTCTCGTAGTCACAGCTACGGCGTCAGCAGCAACATCGTCGCATTCACCGGTGCCTGGCGTTGGTTTCAGCCTCACACCAGACTATGGGTACGAGACCTCCTAATGTTCTCACGCGTGGCGGACTCAGCTAACTTGCTTCCCAGAACCGCAGCCATATACTTCCAGAACGGGTCCCACGTAGAAGTGGCTCGGATCGAGGGAAGTCCGGCGTACAAGTCTTTCATGCGCAAACGCGATAACACAACATCCATCGTTAAAGCCTTACCTGGCATCTCCTTGCTGCGGAACACCGTGTGTTCTCCACTGCAGCCGCTTGGTCTTGCTATCTGCAAAAGGGACCCGGACTTCGACAGTTGCCAGGGTCTTTTGCGGAGTCTAAGCTCATCAGTCGCGTCCTACCTGGGTACGACGTTTTGTTATGCCGGCGTAGTCGTCCCAGATAAGACCTGGCAGTGCCAAGACTACATCATCAACAAAGCAATCGAATCAATCGGCCTCCGACTTACCCACCAGGTCTTGAGCGCTGCAAGCTTGGTTCTGTGGGCGAACCATATACATAACCCAGGCACACCGCATGACACAACGCAAGCCGTTCTATCAGTCGATTACAGTGCTTCTGGACTGAACGCTAATCTGTTCGCCGATGCCCGAGGGGTTGCGGACGTTTTACGCAACGTCTACGACCAGAAACTCGGCGCGGGCCGTCAGGAACAGCCCGGTCATTTCCAAGCAGTCAAGGCCTTACTTACAGAGGTCACTAAGCCCCCGCTAGGCCGTGATCCTTACGGAAGCCTTATGCCAGATAACATACAACGAGTGGTTCTTTACGGTGATGCGGTAAAGAATGAAGGACTTCTTGACACCTTGAGGGCTGTTGTTGATCTAGACAAGGTCGACAACGCTCAATCCCTCGACCCCGTCTTTGCTGCTGCGATTGGTATGGCAGCGGCTTCTTTTGAGCGCATGAATTGGGTGGACTTCAACGTGAAGCCTGCTTTCGGATGTCGTTGGCGCTCAAGGCTTTATGATGCAACGAGTGAGGAGCTTTAGCCACAACTTCACATGTTTTGAATCAGAGGGCGAACGAACATCAAACGAAGTACCAAGAATAAGATTGGGTTGTACCATCCAAATATCCCGACAACGCCCAAAACAGCAGACAAAATTACAAATACAACGAGATATACAGATTGAGAAACACTTAGATTTCAGACGTCGAGAAAAGACGGATGCAACAAGATCAGCCGTACCTAAGCGTTTGCCATCGCCACTTCCAGGAGTTCGAGCTTGTGGTTGATTCACCAAGGGCGCTACTATCAAGTCTTTTCCAAAATTAGGACCTAGAGGTGCATTTTCTTTCCAGCTGTAAGAAAGCTACCAACTTTCTGTTTTGTAGAAGTCATCTACCGAATCGCTGAGTCTTTCATCGTTTAAACCTTTGACCACTGGTACTAAGTATGCGCACACAAAATTTGAGGAACCAGCACTTGAACTTCCTTACTTTTCAGATTCATCTTACACTAGTGAAAGTCCGTGTCTGAAAGAGGTAGCGAGGAATCCCGAGACCCTAGGAGTAGCCCGGGGCCTTGGGGAGGAAACTTCCGGACTACTCCGTCACGCACCGGCCGGCGCTTCCGCTGTCGCCGAGGCCGAACCAACATTTGCGTGGTTTTCGTCTTTGAACGCTAGATCTAACAGAGGCTTTCCTATTCATTTGGCTGGGGATACATTCACTGGCTCACGCCTCCTGACTGACGTGCTCCCCTTGATCCACCTCTTCACGTTCGCACCCAAGTGCCAAGATCTTGGGAGTACTGAATAACAAGTACACGGACATAAAACATCATACGGACTCCAGCCGGAGTTAAGACTTAGGTTTTGCAGATTGCAGATCTGCTAAGCGGTGATTTGCAGCTGTAATCTTTCAACTTCATGATCTAGTGAGTCGGCTCAATAAATACTGCAAATGCCCAAAGTCGACAGAGGTTCAATACCATTCCATGCTTCAGGACTGATATTCCTACACACTACCAACATTCACGTATCTTCTAATTACTCATTTCCCTCAATATGTCACTTAACTCGGGTACCGTCTTGATCACCGGCGCAAACGGCTACCTGGGCCTCCACGTCATCGACCAAGCTTTGAAGCGGGGTTACAACGTCCGAGGAACGGTCAGGTCTCAGAAGGCTGCCGACAAAGTCCGCGCGACCTTCCCAAACGACTATGACTCACGTTTGACGACCATCTTCATCGAAGACCTCACCAAGCCCGAGCTCTTTCGTGAAGCCTTCGATCAAGCGACGGTCGGCGTTATTCACGTCGCGAGTCCCGTTCACGGCCATGTCGAGGACAACGTCCGCGACATGTTGGACCCTGCCATTAAAGGCGCCACGGGAATTTTGGAAGCCAGCAAGCTATACGGCGGTACCTCTCTGAAGCGTGTGGTTCACGTTTCGTCCCTGGCGGCGATGCTTGACAACTCCAAAGACCCCCGAATCGGATACATCTACGACGATTCTGATTGGAACCCAACGACATTCGAAGAGGCAGCGTCTCTTAGCGATCATGTTGGGCTTTACTTGGTGTCGAAGGCACTTTCGGAAAAGGCAGTTTGGGCATGGATGAAGAACAACCAAACCAATTTCGATCTCAGTTGCCTAAACCCCGCTCTAGTCTTGGGCCCTCACCGAGAGGCTGTTGGCACCTTGGACGAGATTACGTCGACTTCTAAGCTTCTTTGGCAACTCGTGGACGCCAAGGAAATACCCGAACTCCATTGGGCCGGAGTTGTGGATGTGCGGGATGCGGCGGCTATGCTTGTTGCAGCTCTGGATAAACCTACGGCTGGTGGCCAGCGATTCTTGCTGGGTCATCACTTTGATTGGCAAACTGCTGCTGATGTGGCCAGGGAAGCTTTGCCGCAGGTCAGTGATCGCATTCCTATTGGTAGACCTGGGACTGGCAAGACCATGGCTTTGGAAAATCTGTATCAGGTTGACGGGACTAACGTTGTGGAGGTTCTGGGTGTTGGGTACCGTCCACTGCAGGCAACTGTGAAGGATACTCTGCAGCAATTTCTTGAGATAGAAAGTCGTCAGTAGCAAAAGGTTTGATTAAAAAGCACATGTTGTAGAATTGCTTCCAACTCTACAGAGTCTCACCGTGTTTTCAAGAGACATACATGTGGCCCACACTCATCACCTAATCACATATGGCAGCTATCATAACTGGGTTTCCAACGGCGAGAACGACCCTGTACCCTCTCCCTGGGCAGGGTACAAGACTTCCTCGATAGACTCGCAAAAACGAAAATCTTGGCCATTGAGTTGTCCCGCACCCATTGCCATTTCTTGGCAAGCAACCACATAACTTATGAATGCAACTGAACTGATCGGCGCAGGGATCGGTTTTAGACTTTGCGTGAAGATAATCCCGATCCCCTCACGGTCACCAGCGAATTCCGGAGTTAGCGGGATGCAAATCTCATGACAACCGACAGTTGGTAATCACTGTTTGTAGTTTATATCGAGAAAATATGACCTCAATGCTGCAGTGTTGATAATATGGGACGTGGTATGCTGGAGTAGTAGCACTATAGAAGCCGGTTCAACTTCTGCTCGAGGAGAACATGCCTTGGCGAGCAAAATCACGGAAGGCTCGGTTCACCCATTATCCCAACGTATACACAAGAAGGAGACATTGAAAAATGTTAAAAGAAAGATGAAACGCCTTGCTTATCGTCCACATTACTGGAGGCGGAAAGCCTGCAACCCACTTGTAACTTAGAGCTCGCCGCATCGACGTGTCAGAATGGCTTCTTATTGTCTTTTATTTGTTTTCCTTTTGTACCTCAACAGAGCACTCGCGGCTTCTTCAAACATTTCGGAGACATATGAGTACATTGTGGTGGGATCCGGTCCAGGCGGTGGCCCGCTTGCCGCCAATCTTGCTCGGGCAGGCCACACAGTCTTGCTCATCGAAGCTGGTGATGATCAAGCAGACAACATGAACTCATACATGGTCTACAACAACACACCGGCTATCAACGATCCACTCACGCGGTGGGACTTCTTCGTAACGCGGGACACGCCAGAAATTGACAATACCTACGAGTTCACAACTTGGAACACAACTGACGGCGACTTTTACGTTGGCTTGGATCCACCCGCTGGCTCTACGCGACTTGGCGTCTACTATCCACGAGCTGGTACACTCGGCGGCTGCGCTATGCATAACGCAGCTACGATATCGTTGCCTGCGGATGTGGACTGGCAGGACATTGCCGATCTGACTGGAGACGAGACTTGGTCGCCAGCAAATATGCGCAAGTACCTTGTCAGGCTAGAGCGATGCAACTACCTTGTCAACGGCAGCACTCCATCCCACGGTTTCACGGGATATCTCGACACTTCTCAGGGCGACTATTCCTGGGCTCTCAATGAGTCGGATATATCCACGTTGGCATCGCATGCTTCCACTGCTCTCGGATATCCGCCGGGAATCAACTCCACCGAGCTTGCTGGTTTGCTAGGGAGGGATATCAATGCGGACGACGAAGAACGCGACAACATCCTTGGGGTGTTTACCCCCCACACCCACTCTCGCAATGGCGTGCGATCCAGTCCAAGCAACTACATACGGGCAACACTGAGTGACGAGAGAAAGTTTCCTTTGACACTTCAACTGAACACTCTCGCGACGAAGATCGTATTCGATGAGCCCAAAGATGGGGACACGCCTCCAAGAGCGGTCGGAGTCGAGTACCTTCAAGGTCAGAGATTGTATTCAGCAGATCCGCGTCATGACCCTTCGCAGATAGGAACACCTGGCAAGGCCTTTGCCTCCAAAGAAGTCATCATTGCCGGCGGTGTCTATAACACCCCACAACTTCTGAAACTCAGCGGTCTTGGCCCAGCAGACGAGTTGGCAGAGTTCGACATCCCTCTCGTCAAAGACCTCCCTGGAGTCGGCACCAACATGCACGACAACCTCGAGGGAGTCATCTACGGCACGTTCGAAAAGCCAGTCGTCGGATTCTGGGACATGTTCATGCGGACCTCATTTTCCGAGCGCACGCGGGATATACACTTCTACTGCGGGAGCTTCAACTTCATCGGCTTCTTCCCGGGCATGCCTGGTTGGGCGGAGAACGAATTTGAGTGCGGCTTCATGCAGCTCCACCCGCGAAATATCAATGGCACAGTCAAGTTGAAATCCACTGATCCCCGCGAGGCTCCCGAAATACATCTGGGGTTCTTTTCTCAAGGGGATGACGCCGATCTTGACTCTATGTCGGAGGCGATCCACCTCGCCAGGTCTGTGCTGACCAACCTGACTGACAACGAATTCACTGAGCACCGACCTTGTCGGCAAGATGCTGCAAGCTGCACGAACGAAGACCAAAAGGCGTTTCTTCGAGCTCAGACCTACTCCCATCATGTTTCTGGATCTTGCGCCATTGGGGCGGATGGTGACCCGATGGCTGTCTTGGACTCCAAATTTCGAGTTCGTGGAGTGCAAGGGCTTCGAGTCGTGGATGGGTCCGTCTTTCCGGTCCAGCCTGGGGAGGTGCCGACATTGGCTACTTTCATGGTTAGCGAGAAAGCGTTTGATGATATTATTGCAGATACTTAAGGCACAGTAACTGGCAACTTCGGAGATCAGACTTTTGTAATCGTCGATCAAGTAACGTCAATAACAAAGAACGCTATCTGTTGATGTGAACACAGTGAAGCAACGTAGAAAGATGTTTATGATATGATATTAGGCCAATATGTACAATGAATGCTATTCGCAGTGACAGGGTAAGTATGAAACACATGACACATTACTAGGCCCCCCGAATACCGGCCCACCAGATGCAATGAACTCTTACACCTAGAACCAATGGAACTCTCCCAAAGAAGGAAGCATGTACTCCACGTCTCTGGAACTGAGAATGGACGTGCAGTTTTCCTTATCAGCAGGAATTGTCGGGTGACACGTAGACTCGCAGACGGTACCGCTCTCTGGCAGCTTGCCCTCCGAAAAGTAGTCCCGAACAATCTTCACCAGACACTCGCTCGGGTTGGAGGTCGCTCCGTGTCCGGAAGTCTCCTGGATCACGACAGCGGAGCCGGGATGGCCCTCAGACACATGGAAGGCGTTTCTGAGAGGGGTGATGGGGTCGTAGCGGCTGGAGGTGATCAAGAGCGGCGCAGCGGGGGCGTTGGTGTCGTTGGCATTCGCTGCAGGGCTCGTGAAAGGTCCCGCGAAAGGGTAAGACGGGCGGAGCGTGCGGCCGGCACAGGAGATCGGGATCGCTCCCGACACGCCGGTGCCGGTTGTCTCGGATTGGTTCTTGAGGTAGCCAACAACTTCTTCATAGAAGGAAATGTTGCGATCAACCACATCGTCGACAATGTCGGTGCAGAGAACGCCTGCCAGGACATCCGTATCCCAGTTGTACTCGGGAAGCTCGTCGTCGTCGGAGGCATCGCAGACGAGTGTGATTGAGTTGGAGGGAAGGAATGCTGTGAGGATGGAGTAGTTGCCATTCATAAGAGCACCGAGGCCGAGAGCCAGCGTCTCGAATGAGGTCAAAGGACCGTACAGCATGGAGAAGATTGCTTGGCGGACAATTGGCGATGTAAGCATGTACGGTCTGTCGTTGTAGGAGAAGGAAATCGGCGTAGTGTCCATCTCATCAAGGACGTCGGCGACACGAGCCTTGATGTCTGCGCCGGACTTGTCAGATGATTCGAGGAGAGAACAATCTTCCCCCGACTCGAAGCAAAGGTCGTAAAATTGGTCGACGATTTTCTCGGCATCGTTGACATCATTGCGGAAGGTCTAAGAATGCAATTAGTATTTTGAGAAAGCCTGGGGGAGAATAAAACTTACGCCGGCGGACCAATCATCACCGTCAACGACAGCATCAATCCACATTCTCTCAATGCGCTCAGGGAACATGGACGCAAATGTGTTGCCCAAGTAAGTTCCGTAGGAGATGCCAATGTAGTTAAGGCGAGCTGCCTCAGCATCCTTAGGCTTGGTCTTGCCCGACTCCTTCCAGCGCAGGTCGTCGATACGATCGATAATCTCCACCATGTCGCGAGCAACGGACGCGGTGTTCATGTGACCCCAGATGCTATCCGCACCATTTTCTTCGCAGAGAGCGCTCTGAGCAGAAGCGCTCGCCCAGTGGTAGCCAATGGCGTCGTCAATCGGGGGAAGGTTGGAGGTGCGTTCCTGGGCAAGCCTCCGCGCGTACTGGTCTCCCTTGAAGCAGTCGGCGTGCGGTGTACTTGTGTTGACGCCACGCGGGTCGAAGCCGATGATTTCGTAGTTCTCACCAATCACCTTCTGCAACCCGGGACCCCAGGAGTAGGCGAAGTTTGTGCCGGAACCGCTGGGGCCGCCGGGGTTGATGAGGACGCTGCCGGCGAAAGAAGGGTCGTCATCGGGGACTGCGGCCGGGAGCTTGACGATACCGATGGCAGCGGTGCTGTTCTTGGTTGGGTTTGACCAATCGAGCGGAACTTGGAGACGTGCGCATTGGAAGCCACTGCCACAATCGTAGTATTGCAGGTCTTTTGTTGGTTTTGTGTCGACCCAGCTGAACTGCTTTGTCGAGTTTGTGCCCCTCGTAGACAGAGGCAGAGAGACTGCGTGGGTGAGGCTGACTAGAGAGCCAGCCAATAGCAGAGATGACACCATCGCAATGAAGCCGGTTGACAACCGATGTTAATTGCTGTTTTAGGTTGATATCGAGTAGGATAATCGAAGATTAAGTCTTAGTTGCTATATTAGCGTGATGAACTCATCTCAAGATCAATGAGAAACTCGAGGCAGCACAAGGTATTTCAATAAATTCACAGGACATTCCTTCAACAATATTTTCTCCATTTTGGGACGCTCATCTTGGCGTAAACCCGATTTCGTAGCCACAAACGGCACTCAAGACTCAGTCGTCACCGACCTTTGCCTGCAGGATCACGATGCTAGTACGTTTGCCAGGCAGAGACATTTCGCCCTGTCAGTACTGCCACTCTCGTTTTCTCCCGATTGGGTCTAGTTCGCACCCGTCAGCACATCCTAATTGGCAAGTCCTTGTTTGCGCCCCATCATAGCCTGCGCAACTGGCATGCAGCGGGCTATGCCGTGGACCAACCCGGCAGCTAGGAAGGATGCTGTCGCGTTAGCTGCACGTTTGTGCCTCAAGCCGGCAGCCGGTGGCCCCAAGGCTTGGGAGCGATGAAGGTGACCGGTTTTGGGACCTTGGTCTAGCGCCAAGGCACTAGACACCTCGACGGGTGGCTGAATCGTGCTACGATGCTGACGTCCCCATCAAGCCGTGTATGGTTCGGCCGCCCGCATGTCGCCCGGACGGCGGAGGTCTGTCGGGCGCCAAAGAAGGCGACCGGCAGCCGGAGCGTGTTTCCAAGATGTTGGCGTCTTGGCTGATCTACTAAGACCAATGTTCTAACGTCATGTTGCACGATACGATTGAGAGCAAGGCATTCTCAGCCATATTCAGCCCGTGTATGACAAGAGGAGCGTTCTCTGAGCCTCGACCGCGGCCTTGTGCAGGTAATTGACTATTTCCAATTGAAACTACGTAACAGTATCTGATATGGTTATGTTTGAAGAACAGACACTGGTACACGTTTTTGGGATTCTGATTCCAGACACAGACTTTTCAGGTACGGAGGTCAATCGGAGCCCGTAAAGCCGGGCAACTGGGGCGGCATGCTTAGCTGAATATGAGTGCCCCATTTCCCCAGATCCTTCGTATGAAACAAAAATGGACGTTCTCAACCAATCAAGCTAGCGTTTGTCAGAATGTGCCTAATAGTTGGAAAATGTGTGGGCTGGGGTTACGTGTGCTGGGCCGCAGCGCTGTGCCGCACAACTCGCGTGCCGCAACAGATGGCACTTCAGTTTATAAGTAAGCTTCTCAGCCCCGCGCTAGTCTTCTGTGATCCTTCCATGAATCTTCGAAATAACAGAGATCCCCCGCTGTTTTGAGTCGCAAGACAGACAACATTTCATTCAGCATGATTCGATGTTACACGCAGCCCGGTGTGCGGACTGGATCTCCGAGTGGGATCAGTTACCGATCTTACATGGCGTTTGAGAGTGTTTTGCCAGAGATAGGTCCTCAGGGAATGATGGTAGTTATCATTCATTATTCTTGGAAATGGATCGTACATTGGTATCATTACAAATAATGTCATGACTCAATAACCTCTTTCATCCCAAGTCTAACTCAGGGCTAAAGAAGCAATTGCATCGAAATTATGATGCACAGGCATATATACTGTGCTCTTTTATCATCCTTAGAGTTCGAGGCCCAGCAGCCGCGCTGTTTGCAGTATGCCTGTTTATAGGTTCTTGGGCTCGAGCTGTTCCTCGGGAGCATCGACGACTCGACGACCACCCTTAGCCCGCCTGTCGGCATCAAGCGACTGGGCGAACTTGGATCTTTCTCGAATGACGGGCCCCTTCCAGTAAATGAGATAAACCGGGATTGTGACGAAGAAGGCGAGGCATGCGAGGATCGTGCTGGCGTACTCCGTATGACGCGTCTTGCCAATGTTCTCGTAGAGTGGTGTCGAGTACATGGCTGCAATGCCAGCCAGGAAATCCCTGGCAAAGCCGTTTCCTCCGGTTGCTGATGCACTATACGGGCCATAGGCTGTGATGGTGGTTAGCAATGGTGTTGTAGTGTTTGGGGTCACGGGACTTACCAGCAATCATGTAGTCCACGGTGCTCATGTAAATAGCAAAGTTGGCTATGGCGATCATGCAAGAGAAGATCATTGGAGCGATCCAGTGCGACTCGGGGGGTCCCATGGACGTCCACGCGAAACCGAACAAGCCGATTGTCTCTAACGGCGCAAGGTAGAGGAGCCATCTCAATCGGCGTTCAGGTGGCAAGGCGTCGGACCCCTTAGCCTTGATGACACGTTGGTCTCTGATAATCCAAGGAACGTAAGAGATGTAGGCGATGAGATACCCGATGTTGATCGGAATGAAAGCCCACGCTGTCTCCAGAACGCCAAACCCCCACTTCTCAAAGACGGGGTTGAACCCCTCCTGGAAAGTGAAGATGAGAGCGTCGGAGAAGCCAGAGAGAAGAGAACACGAAAGCACAATAGGCTCCCGCAGGAACATCTCAAAAGGACGGACCCAGGTGATTGCGAACTCGTGGGCGGAGAGTCGGGGCTTCTTGACTTCGTTGGGGCCGTAAACGTTCGTATCGACGCTGGCCTCGCGCATGCGCTTGGCCTCTTTGTCCATGATGATGGTGGAGCGGCTCTCGGGCATGAAAAAGTGAACAGCCTGGACAGTGAATCCGAAGATGAGCTGGATCCAGAAGTTCCAGTACCATGGCAGGAATGCTTGGATGGGGCCGCCGACCACAGGACCGATAGAGGTACCGAATACGGAGGATAGGACGACGAAGAGGACGGCCCACTGTTGGTCATCTGGTTGATAGAGGTCTGCTACCATTCCCAATGTTACACTGCCTCCGGCTGAGCTTAGACCGCCCTACGTAGTATTAGTTGGTACTCATCATGGTTGAATAGCATAAGTTGAACCCACAAGGCCTCGAGCGACGATGATGGACGCAAAGTTCGGTGCGAGCGCACCGAGAATCTGCCAAATGTTTACCAGAAACAGGGAACACCTGGAGCGCTTGTTAGCCAAAGTTATCATCAACCTTCGGCTATCAACCTACTGCAAGATCTTCCATCTTCCAAACTCCTCACTCCACGGCGCCCAGAGCTCGCAGCCAAAAGCGTACAGCACAAGAAAAGCACACTGCGCCGCGCGAACGGCCTGCTCGCTGACTGCAAAGTGCTCACTGAGCGGCGTCACAGCGCTCGGAAAGACGCTGGTGTTGAAGTTCATCGAGACCTGGACGGCGAAGATGGACGAGAGGAGCATCCACTTCTTCCACGCGGGCCAGGAGTAGCCCAGCAGATGATAACATTCATCCTCGGTGATGATGCGCTTGCCGTCCGGGGTGTACTGCGGTTGGTTGCTCTTCGAGGTGATGTTCTCGTGGGTAGTCGTTCCTTCGGACTCCTCGTCCCGGCCCGGCGCGTCTTGGAAGAAGCCCCCGGCGGGTGCGTTTTCTTTTTCTCGCGGTCGTTCCGGCTTTTCGTCGAAGCTCGGGCCGACTCGTGTTGCGCTGCTGTTCCGAGTGAGGTTCCCTTCCTCGGTGGTGTTCGTGCCGGACGTGGGCGGGGTTTTTGATAGTGGTGTGGAGGCCATGGTGACTATCTGACAACAAACAGTCCCAGCCCGGAGACGTGATGTGCCGGGTTGCCGATGTGTGTGATGTTGAATGCGAGGGGACGGTGACAGTCTAGGACCAAACTTGCCGAATTCTTAGGAAAGGCGTGAAAGGATGAGCCCTAGTGTGTAGAATGATGTGACAGCTGATAAATGTCAACCAACGATGCCCCAGATTTTGATCTCTCAGGCCTCCCAACGTCTTTATCAATGGTCGGGGTCTCCACGATATGAAAGATAAAACCCCGACATAAAATTGGAGTTATGACGCTATCGTCCCATGACGTTGGCGTTAGTCGGGCCTTTCCCAACGGCGGAAAAGGGGACCTGAAGAGCCCCAGTGTTGAGCGGTCATTCTAGCCAGCATCCTCACGTTATTCGGCCGGTTCTGTTTGATGGAGTCGTGCCACAGAAGAGCACCAACAGAGATTTCTCTTTCCATTCTCGACTTGGCGGGCTGGAAAAAATCGCGAAAAGAGGACGTCGCGTTCGCATCAATACTGGACCTTGACATCATACCTCCATCGGTGGGTTTGCCCGATTTGCGGGTCAGGGGTGGGAACAATGACGGAAACCGTGGGGCATGCGGCGGGTGAGCCGCATCTTGGGATCGGCGACAGTCACGGAGGTGGTGTGGGTTCATGCCTTGCTCGGATTTCCCAAACTGGGAACCCGATGCCCGTAGGTTGTGGTCGAGCCGCGAAACCTGGAGACCGCGGTCGCGCGCGATGCTGTCTTTGGCGATGGGATAAGCTATGTCCTTTCTCCAATCTTCAGTCTTTTGACACATGATTGCCATGCACCATGATGTTAAGCTGCGGTGCGGCGAGAGGGGGGGTTCGTAAGTATGAGGAGCTCCCCGTGGGGAGGAGGAGAAACTGTCGGTATTGATTTAAGTAGGGCTGGTCTCGGCGCCGTCATTGCGAGAAAGACTTGCAGCTTGCCTCGATGATTGAATGTCGTCCAATCTTTCCCCTCTATCTCTAGTCCTCGGCCGGAGATGGCCAGACTGGCTCGGCAAACAGGCCGAAAGAGGTCTTGACCAATCATTCTCTCCAACCTCGCAGTGTTGTCTAGAGAAGCTTTTCGTGCTTCTTGTCCGACAAGACGCCAAAAGACACAAGCAACGACTTCCGCCACGCCCAGACTTGCCAAGTGGAAAACTTGTTGTCGGCGTTTACCTACAGCTTGCATTGCCACCGGGCGCATGCCAAGCCGACCGATCGATGGGTGGATCCATCCAGTCGGAGTCCACAACCAACACGCATCTCCATGTCGTCAGTGTGATAGCACGACCCAAAGTAATTGCAGCGACCGCGGAAATTAGGACATGAAAACAACGCAAAACAATTGGGAAATAAGGAACAAAGTGATTGCGCGCCGTTGGCTCCTGACTCCTGGCTGCTCACCTTTCCCGGCGGCCAAACCTCTGATGCTAACCGCAGCATCTCGAGCGATCGCATTGAATACCATGTGACAGCCATGTCACGTTGAACTTGCGCAAGGTCTCCCAAAAACGTGCCTGTAGCGTCTCCAGGGTATCTTCAAATAGTTGTATTTCATCATAGTTACATCGTGGTGGTGTGGTCATCCGTGGCCCAAAAGAGGTTTCCCTTCTGACATTTCGTCGTCGACATTCAGTAACCCAACTCAAAGTCATCACCGGGCATGGAACGACGACGTGCTAATATACACATCGGTTTTCCGGATTATGCCCTTGTGGCTCGAGTCGTCTCGATCGTCGTCCGTTTCGAGGTCCCTGGTGCCCGTCCGCTTCGCTGATGCATGGTACGTTCTGTCGTGGTCACTTAGCGAGCCGAGTTTGATAGCCGGGCCAGCGCTGCCGAGGACGTTTTCACTCTAATCATAGGATCAGCTCAAGTTCCAAAGAAAATTTGAGGATGTCACGGCGCGCGATCAACATCTGCGACGAACAAACTTACCCCGCCCGATACTTTGTAATTTCCATCGTGGGACGAGCCGTAGTAGAACTTGAACAATTTTCGCAAGGGCGGCAGAGAACATCCAATGATTCCCAACGCACACTCGAGGTTCGATGTAATGCTGATGACGCCGAGGTGGTCTATGCGAAAGTCAGCCTATCAATGTCGGCGAATCGCTTGTTGATGAGCAGCAACCTACATCCAATTTCTGTTGGGTACTTGGCAGTGTCGTAGTACTTGAGGTATGGCATTCTGATGACAGTCGCAATGCTGGCAAATAGACCGAGACCCAGAATGGCGCAGACAGAGACTTTCTTGCGCTGAGACATTTGCAGTCCTGCAACGATGAAGAAAGGGATGATTGCGCAAGTCCAGTCCGTAATCATTTGGATGGCAGAGACGATGTAGCTCACAGTCTGCAGACTGATGACCTTCTGGCATGTTCCCCTAGCAGGAAAGATTAGTCCAGTGCTCAGATAGTACAAAGACCTGTTACGGCGAAGGACTTACAACGCGGGGTTCCACGTCGCGGCAAGTGGAGTGCAGTTTGCGAAAACAAACACCAAAGCGAGAATAGCCACAATCACCATAGTCGCCATGTTGATGCCCATAATAACTGTGACTCGCTTCCTTCTATCCAAGCGTACGCAGGTGAAGCCGATGGCGCACTTGATTATTGTTGACGAGATGAAGTAGAGAACTTCCCAGTAGGTTTGATATTCGGAGGCGCGAATCAGGTAAAGCGGAGAGGGGATATCGGCATCGTGGGAGCCTACTCCATAACGTGAAGCGTACACTGCAAAGACGACCGCCGGTATGAAGGGTACCTATGAGGCCAAACGTTAGCTCATTCGATTGCATGAAACATCAATACTGCGTGGCCTGCCTCGGTCATAATCAAAAACACTTACTGTCCCAACAACTGCTAGCCAGTCCTCGACACCCCATAGTCTCGTCGATGCCCCCGAGAGCCCAGCGCGGACGTAGATGCGGAGCCCGACCACGATCACACAAACGACCCCGAAAACGATGGCGATGAACTCGACGGCCGGCCCCAGTCCCTTCGGCGTCAAAGGCTCAAGCTGGTACGCGATAGCCGAGATCTGCTCCCCGGTCATAGTGGCAGCCATGTTGGGCGGTTAACAACAAGCTGCCAGACCCCCTATCCCACCGGCGCCTTGTTGTCGGTTTCCTGTTCGAGGCCGGCAGATGGAGAAGATTGGCCTGCGCGTGCCTGCGTCGAGTTCGGTTCCGGCGAGTTGGGAGAGAAGACATGCAAGATGAGCCACATCGGGGAATTGGTGGCATTATGAATAGCCGGAACGATCTGCCGCGTGGTTTCTATGGAGCACCAACAACGGATGGCACCAACGTTACTGCGTCTGTGTCGCTCCTCATTGTGGGCTCGTTTCTTCTCTCGACCAAGGGGCTAGGACTTGTTTCCTGTCCAACCCCACAACCAGATATTAGGAATATGACTAGATACATCAATGTGATGCCCGGTTTCTGTGCCATGGACGGACTCTCCATCCGACGGAGTGGAAGCCTGGAGTAGCCGCCTTCTGCCAGACACCAGCCCCGGAAGTGGAACGGCTGTCAGTTCTCGGCCAAGAACTCAGCCATATGGCAGATGCCATTCCCGTATTTGCCCCTTTCCGTCGAGTCAGCGCCTCCTCGTTTAACCCAGAGAATGAACACCGCGAAGTGAACAGACTGTGACGATGAGCCAAGGATTTGTCTTAATAACTCATTACTGCACTTGTGCAGGACCGGTTTCCTTGTTGTGATCCGCCAAGTCTACCACCAATTGGGGACTGGCGGCCGATGCAGAGCCCACGCACACGCCGCAAATTGAGCAATCTGTTTCTACCCGATGCCAGGGCTTGCAACGTTGACAAGCCGCGGCCAGTCGGGACTGTCAAGTTCAATCCCGCAACAGACCAGAGAATAGATGAACCTGGGTGTGCGATAGGTCCTCTTGCCGAGTTCCCCCCCATCCATCCCTGTCTGCAGGTCGAGGGGACATGACTCGACTGCGACGTCGGTAAATGATCCCGGTCGACTGCCCTCGCCTGAGACGTTGACGTGAAAGCTCGGGCAACGGTGCCATGCTGCCGGTTTCTCGCTTCCATCTGCTCGCTTTCGGGATTAATCTGATCAAAGTTCAGAGGCAGAAAACGTTGTGCTGGAATGGGATGAACTCACATCGATGACAACCTGCGTTTAAAAGGCGTCCTGTTTCCCCGCCGCATGAGATATTGAGTTTGCATAAACATAGCTTCCCGTGGGCACGGTCGTTTTTAGTGCAGATCCTCAAAACTACAACAGCAAGGGTTGGGCTCCAGAGCGGCTGGGAAAATCCAGAACTCTGAGAACAGACGGCGGAGTATCCGCAACCTACCCAGCTGTGCGGACATACAAATTTCCTCGGCGTCCGTTGCTGGATCGTTCACTGGCAAATTCTGGCCAAGGCCTGGAACAGAACCCTGTCTATCGCTGCCGTCTTCGGCCTAGAGGGCAAACTGGCATCTACCAGAATCAGTCCACACGGCACGTCCCAATCCTCCCGTTGCAGAATGTCTGTTGGCGCTTTGTGGGGGGGCGGGATGCATCAGGGGTCCTGTGAGCTGGCCAGTCAGATGCTGGTAATATTTCATCAATCTCTGTCCATTTCCTACCGAAGTTTGTCGATGCCCCTCAGTCGGGTGTCTGTTTGTCCTTCTAAACACCTCTTCTCCCAATTGCCTATTTGCGAGGTCTTCGTAAAGAGGTTTGCCTTTGTTTTATCGCCATGGTGGCTGCTATCCTCCTGGGCGTAGGCCTTCTGGCTGTCTACCTTGCCGGTACTGCTATCTACTCCATCACGCTCCATCCACTGGCCGATGTACCGGGTCCAAAGATCTGTGCAATTACTCGCATCCCGTACTGGCTTGTCGCGCTGAGAGGCGATGATATCGAGTGGATGAAGAGTTTGCACGAGCAGTACGGGCCTGTTGTTCGTTTCGGCCCTACAGACCTGAGCTACACGGCTGCTCAGGCCTGGGACGATGTTCATGGACCCAAGGTGCAGGAGAAGGCGCAAGAATTCTCCGTACAGCCCGTCAACGGTAAGAAATTTCATTTACGACTCGGCGGCATATCTGCCGCCATACCGATTTCCCCCGAAAGCTGACATTTTCCAGGCGTACCCAGCATTCTCACGACTAACACGGAGAATCACACTCGAGTACGCCGTCTCTTTTCGCCGGCTTTCTCGGAGCGTGCTTTGCGACAGCAAGAGCCTCTCTTCCGCAAATACGTTGACCTCTTCATGTACAAGATCTCTGAAATCGGCAAAGACGGGAAAGAACCCGTCGAGATGATGCAGCTGCTGAACTTTACGACATTCGACGTCATGGCCGAGCTCTGCTTCGGACAGCCCCTCGGTCTGCTGGCGAAGAACGAGTTCAGCCCCTGGGTCAAGTCGATCTTCGAGTCGCTCAAGATGCTGCCCATTGTGTCCATCATCAACTACTACCCGATCTTGAATGCCATCTTCACCAAGTTTGAGCCCAAGTCCGTCACCGAGCAGCGAGTCACTCATTGCCGGCACTCGGAGGAGCGCGTCAACCAGCGTCTCGAGAGCGGCTCGACTCAGCCCGATGTTTGGAATTTGGTTCTGGCCGCGAAGGAGGGCAAGGAGCTCACTATCAAGGAGATGCATTCTAACGCGGAGCTGTTCATGCTCGCTGGATCCGAAACTACCGGTGAGTTGTCAAAGCTTCTGGAATTGTAAGGGACTGGAGGCTGATTCTGATAGCTACGCTCCTGAGTGGATGCGTTTACACCCTGCTCGCCAACCCCGACAAGATGAAGACCCTCCTCGAAGAGATCCGAAGCAACTTCTCCACTTTGGACGACCTGACCTTTGAGCGTCTTGCGGAATTGAAGTATCTGAACGCCGTCCTGAAGGAGTCTCTGCGGGTCTATCCCCCGGTCCCCATTGGCAGCCCCAGAGTAGTCATGCCGGGCGGTCAACAGATCATGGGCAAATGGGTACCCGAGGGAGTTCGCGTCTCGGTTCATCACTGGTCGACATACCAGTCCGAGGCCAACTTTTCAAACGCCAAGACCTTTGCACCTGAGAGATGGCTGAAGACGGACCCTACGTATGCTGGAGATGTTCTCGATGCTCACAAGCCGTTTGGCTTCGGCCCGCGCGACTGCTTGGGACAGAACATGGCCATGCACGAGATGAGACTCATCTTGGCCACGTTGCTGTTCTCGTATGACCTCGAGCTCTGCGAGGAAAGCAGGGACTGGACTAACCAGAAGGCGTTTGCGCTGTGGATTAAGAAGCCGCTGATGGTTCGCGCGAGGCCTGTGGCCACGCAGACCAGAATGAAGATTTGAAAGGGTGTCATGTTAATCTGTCCATACGGAGATTGGAAAGATCATAATAACGATAGATCTTGGGCATTACATTAGACGTCGCATAATTATAGAGCTCGTCGAACAACCCGAACAGCCTTTGAGAATGACAACTAGATACTTCATTTCCGCTGCTACATGATATGTCATATTTCTTTCAGCTCAGATGCCACTTATCTCCAACTCTGAAGCCCTCTGGGAAGGGGTCTGTGGGATGAAGCAGAACCTGCTTGAAAGCCGTAATCCAAGCACTTCCCTTGACCGCCGGCACAATGGCATCGTACTCCCCAACCTTGGCTTCACTCCTAACCGTCCCAATAAACTCGGTACCAATCACGCTGCGATGAACAAACATTTCGCCCACGGCAAGTTGCCCCCGTTTATGTAGCACAGCCAGTCGTGCACACGTACCCGTTCCACAGGGGCTGCGATCCAGCCGCCCGGGAGACACCACCACCGTATTAACAGCCTCCTTCTTGTTTCCCAAGCTGACAAGAGGATTGGTGAACTCAAAAACGGTGACGCCCCTTATCTCAGGATTCTCCGGGTGTACCGGGTCCGTCTGCGCTTGGATAGCCCTTTTAATACGCTCGCCCACTTCGACAAGCTCACGCCCGTTCTCTGATGCAATCTTTAGACCGATTGATGCGGCATCCACAAGAGCATACCACATGCCTCCATACGCAATGTCGACCTTGACAGGCTTTTCGAATCCAGGAACAGTGATGTCCAGATCCAGAGCATATACAAACGCCGGGACGTTTTGAAATTCCACGTACTTGGCCTTACCGGCCTCACACTCGGCCGTCACCGTGACCAACCCCGCAGCTGTATCCAGTTTCAGAGTGGTGATAGGCTCTTGCATCAGCACCATGCCCGTCTCGAGTAGAACGGTGGTTGTTGCGATGGTGTTCGCCCCGGACATGGGCGGATACTCTTCGTGTTCCATGATGATGAAGCCGGCGTCCGCTTCCGGGTCGCAGGGCGGAAGAACCAGGTTGGTGCACATGGACGATGAGCCACGGGGCTCGTTGAGGAGGAGATTCCGAAGGTTGTCTCTCTTTTTCCAGAAGTGCATCATCTTCTCGAACATGGTTTTGCCGGGCGCGTCGAGAACGCCGCCGACGACGACGTCGCAGACCTCGCCGCCGCAGTGCGCTCCGACCACATTGAACGTCCGGCCGAAGGTCATTCTGAGAACAAAATATTGAAGAAAAAAAAAGCAAGTAAATTCTCTTAACTTGAAAAAAGTGCGACGGCCAAATTAAACGCTTCAATGCTCCCTCATTCTCTGCCCTTTAATGTCGACTTACACGGAGGCCGGTACTGCCGAGAAGAGTCGGCTGGTGGGGCCCGACAAACACCGGAACCTCCATACCGATCCGACCGGAAGCGCATCCGGGCGGGGTTTTCAACTCGGTCGGGGACCATTCCGGAGCACTTCGTCAGCTCCAAAGTCTCCACGAAGGATTCTCCGGGAAGACCTTCGGCCCGGGATGATTGGGAACGGTCAGCTTGTTATCCACAGGCTCTATCTGACGCGTGGTTGATAGCTTAGAAGGGAAGGTTTCCGCTGATAGCGAATCCTGCTTACATCATTTCGCGAATATCGGCATCTTACCCCGCGAACATCTTAATAAAAGCCGAACAAGTTAACTGTCACCAGACACACAACGATTGACAGTTGAATACCTCTTCCCAACTCCAATCTTATCATCATCATGGGTGGCCTCAGGATTCTCAGCGACGCCGTCGTCCACGACATCTTGATCAACTTGCAAAAGGACGGCATCCTGCGTCTCCGAGATGCTCTCCTGAAATGCCTAACCAACGTTTCCAAGGGGACAGAAAAGGACTATCAACCTCAAGTTGGCGTGGTGAACAGACCTGAGGGCCAAAAGTGCCTCTTCCGGCCCTTCTCCTCTTCAGACAGCTTCGGAACAAAGATCGTGGTCACGCCGGCACCATCCTCCAAGGCCGCCGGAGCGCTGCACGGCATAGTAACGCTGTGTGATCAAGATGGGTACCCGACCGGCATCATCAACGCCGAGGAACTCACTGGATATCGCACTTCCCTTTCTGCCCTGATTCCCTACATTGGGCGACGACACACGGACAAGATCCTCGTTTTCGGCGCCGGGAAACAGGCGCTCTGGCATCTCCGGTTAGCTCTGGCTCTGCGTGGTGACGAGGTCAAGTCCATCGTCGTCGTGAACCGTTCCGCGGAGCGTGCGCAGCAGTTGATCAGCACCATCAAGGAGGAGAATGAGAGGTTGTGGAAGTCTGCGACAACTATCGACTACCTCGCTCCCTCCAGTCCCGATTATGAGGACAACATCAAGGATCATCTGTCCGTCGTGGACGCCATTTTCTGCACGGTTGGCACCACGAGCCCGCTGTTCCCCGCCGACTACATCACCAGAGGACGAAAGACAGATCGGTACCCCTTCATTTCCGCCGTGGGATCCTGGCAGCCCACCATGATCGAACTCGATCCCGAGCTGCTCCGTTTCGCCGCCGGCAATGTTGGCGACGGCTTCCAGCGAAGCAAGGAGTCGAAGGGTGCGGTTCTTACAGACGACCGCGACGGTGCTCTGCATCATGCCGGAGAAGTCATCCAAAGCAAGCTTGAGCCTGGCAGCCTGGTGGAGGTGGGTGAAGTTGAGCTTTCGCGGCAAGCGGGAGACAACGAAGACCTCTCGAGATGGATTGAGGAAGGTCTTGTGGTTTACAAGAACATTGGTGTCAGTACGACGGACCTTGCGATTGGCAACGCGCTGTTGGCTATTGCAGAGGAAGCGGGAACTGGAACTATTGTACCTGAATTTTGATTCGCTTTGCTATCAACAGGGTTGTAGTGTGCATAGTTCATAGTTCAATGGGAAAGACAAACGACATCAGTAATCTAAAACTTTCTAGTCTGCGGAAGCAAGGCCACATTTGCAGTCGCTTGCCGACTCAGTTCGATTGGCAGGTATCTCACCGCAGCCGCCAACTGCCTCGCAGTCTCCTGCCCGGCGCATCCGCTGTACCACATGCAATTACGCGATTGCCGATGGCCCTGTCCTCATATATCACCCATCCCGTCAAGGGTCGAATCTTTGTCAAGTCGGAGGGCGGCCCACGCTCTTCCCGACGCCGTTCGCACCTTCCTGGACCGCCGCCAAGGTCTGCAGTCCAAATACCGTAGATGTTTGCACCTCGGTCGCCAAAAGAGTGTTCATCCCGACCATCGTAGAAGTTCCCGCTCGAGCTGTCGCGAGAAGCCTGAATACCAATAGATCCTGCTACCATGGTGCAATGGTATACATATAAGTTTTCTTTGACAATGAGAGGAACCGAAGCCGTCCCGGCCGCGAAATCTGACATCCGAACCTTCACTCGCGGAATTCCATCGACGATACTTGGCTCCAGGGGTTCGCCGGGTGCGCTCATGGAAGTCCTTCCCGATGCTGTCCAGAAGGAAAAGACACCGAGCCATCCAGATATATGGTCGGTGCCACTGCCCCCGCGGTGGAAAGTAGCGACCCGGTTCCAGAACATATCGACTTGCGCACTGCCGGGCATTTCAAATGACATGACCATGTGTTGTAGGATGGGCCTCATCAATCTCACGAATTCCTTTGGCTCGTCTCCAAATTCCTCGATCTTGTCCAGGCGCTTCAGGATGTCTTCGTAGTCCGTGGCCTCTCCATGAAGAGTTACCGATGGCAGACCGCACCTGAGAGTTGCCTCGTAGGAGAAGTACTTCTTCATTGCCCCCATGAACAGGATCGATGCAACGACACGGTCGTGTTCAGTTGTGGTCGTGAACGAAGGCATGATCCAGTCATGCATTTCGGCAACCTTGACGTTTGAAGCGATCATTTCGGAAAAGAGTTTTGAGAGGTCACCGAAGTTGGTTGACGCCACGGTGGTGGATATTCCGACCTCAATCATAAGCTTCTTCTGCCCCTCATGTTCGACAAAAAGAGATCTGAGACGTTCAGAATTGGCATTGATGTAGTAGCTCAATTGCGTCAAGATTGCGAACCAATTGTCTTCTGGTCGGATGTGAAGGTGGTGATGGTCGCTGTAGGCATGGTAGACTGCCCACAAGAACCCGTTTTGGGATGGTGTGGTATGTGTTTTCCGTAGATAGTCGGGCGAGAAAGAGGATTGGATGATTCTTCTCTCTGTGACGTGTGGGCGTGCCCTTGAGCGTTCAGGAATGCTTTCAGAGTCCGAGTCGAAAGCTTCACCTTCGTTTCTAGGGCAGACCTTCTGAAGAACGTCATCCGGGGTCTTGGCGTTAGGCTTCGACCAGGACCTGGCAGGATGGTCGACGATTGGAAGAGTGACGGGCATTTTGACGCTTTAATGTAACTGTACAGACTGAAGAGACGAATTGAAGCTGGGAGTGCAGGAATACTGGAGAACACCACTTACATGGGGTTTTTAACATCAATCTCATGGACGCCTCTCGTATCCGAACGGAGAGTATCGCGTATCACGTCCGCATGCGGAACCATTTAGGTCGAACGTAATGCAGGCAATCACATATGACATCCCCTTCACATACGGCATATCTCAAGTTTTCATACACGGGCATAACTCGGTGATGTTGTTGTCGACCTTAGGGATACAGGGATTGGCTTTGTTCTGCAGGTTTGTCTGTGTGACTAGAAACCCAGGGTGTCTCTGCAAACATACCACAACAGAGTAAGTCCACCATTCTTAACTCGAACATCCTTTCTTATTGTATTATTATGTGACTCGAGTGTGTCAAAGAAATCATCCAAGCTCTATTCTTGTTCTGACCGCCTCGACAGCTGGAATTCGCCCTCAATCCTTGCCTCCACAGAATCGTTTTCGGCCGATGGGTCCTTCACATCAACAAGAAACAACTTTGGTCCGTACGCTTGGTGCTGAGAGACCGTAACCTCAAATTTGCCGCACAGCTCAAGTTGACTTGGCGGATGTGAGGATGCAGAGTCTTTCCCAGGCCGCATCGTCGAATTTGTCATCTTTCGCACTTGATCCGCCGTCCACCGCTTCGCGTCTGACCTCACTGTAGCCGCTATCTCTTTGATCTTCTTGTCCTTGGGCATAATGACGACGCGGTTTATCATCCACTCTGGAGACCCCACAAAAGATGGCTCGGTCGCGGAGCCGTCCTGTCGCGAAAGGTACTGAAATTGCAGTACCAACGCCAGTCGCGGATCTGCGGAGGATCCCTCAAGCAGAACAATGGCGGGATAGCTAAGCCCGTACGACTCTTTGATCCGTTCCTCAAATGGAACAATGGATGACCTGATCTTGAAGTTGTCGATCTTCGGGTAGACTTCCACCACTCGGTATCCCTTCGGAACGCTCCTCACAACACATCCGCGCTCGAACCCAGATCCCAGACGATATCGATGCTGCCCAGCCATAAACCGGATGAATGCGGAGGACAAGTCGCCATCCAGCCACGCCGTCTTCGGAACGGTCACAAGCAGCTTCGACGCTCTTGAATAATTCATCTCCGGTGTGCCGGAAGTCTCGCCCCAGAGATACAACGCGATGCAATCGAGCGGCTCGCTCTTGCGTCGGCATTGTAACGGTGCCAGGAAGAATTCCGTTCCTGCCCGTGTCCAACCATTCGATGGGCGCTGTTTCAACAGTGGTGTTGTTATTGTGATGCCATTGTGGTCGAGATGTAGCCTACTTTCGACGCCAGGCATCCAAAAGGGGATGACGTCGCCGGAGTTCTCGAACGAATCCGGGCCGGGTGCGAGAAGAGGTTCTCTGAGACTTCGTGACGATATCGACTTACGCAGCGGATCCTCCAGGTCGGATATGGAACCCCAAACAAAAATGGACGGGTCGTCAATCTGCCTGATGACGGCCTCTTGTAGCCTCTGGAACGCCTTATCGCCTTCTCCGTAGATCAGGGGCATGTTGACCCCAAAGATACCTAGAAGGGAGTAGGCCGTGTCCTCAACTCTTGTCGTCTGCCTTCTCGAAGCCCAGCTCATTCGTTGCGCCACACTCGCTGTGTGCAGAGGACGATTATTCAAGTAGTCACTCTCGATCGTCGTTGCGCTCGTTATAACCGCACTGAGCTCCGCCCGAGAGGCGATAAGTCGCCATCGCCCCCCCGAAAAGAACTCGACTCTTCTTGGGGCAAGGAGCTCCTGCAACGTCCATCCGCGCGTGAACCATCGGCTGCCACGTATCGCCTCATCGTCCTTCTCACTACAACTTGCAGAATGTGCGTGCCAGCCGACATCTGCAAGGTACACGAAGCAGACCTCGGCGAGCTGGTACCATTTGAACATCGAGTTGATCGCTTCAGAGAGCTCCGCGCTACTGCTCTTGTTGATACAGCAAGTGTCAATCCAGATCCAGGCGAACCCACGACTTCGCGCCAAGTCGCACGCGCCCTTGACCTTGGCCCATCCTGCGCCGGTTGAGGGGCGGCCTCCCTGGATATCGTCAAAGAGGACTTCTTCGGCGCCCCATGTGTGCGACAAGATTGCGTACTTGGGGATGTTGTCAACGAACTCTGCTAGTTCGAAGCTGCGGGTGTCTAGAAGACGCATGGCCGTGGTCAATCTTTGCGAAAATATCAGTCTGAATGAAGATGTCACTGACGCAAAGGCGATGAGGCCGGATCTTGCCAGGCTGATCCAACGAGCGGGGTTGGCATTTCTTACCCTAAGCAGGAATTAGACCCCTGTCCGCATCCGTTAGTGCTGTAGGAGAACACAGAACTTACACATGCAAGAATGAATAGGCAGCAGAAGCGATAAGCGTTGGCCATTCGGAGCAAATCAGAGTTCTCTGTTCCGTCGCGTATCGCAACTTGGAATGAACTCCAGCCCAAAGTCAAACATCGCAAAGCACGTCCATCAAGCCTTGTAATCTTCACATAAGCTAGATATACTAAGTCCAAAAAGGCCACAATGCATCACTCCTCCTTAGCACAATAGAAAGGCATAAGTAAACTCGTCTGCGAAGTCAATTTGAGCTGCCCGAGTCGCATTCTTGGCTCTCAAGTTAGGCTATATTGAGAGCCATAGGCGCATAATTCCCAGTATTAGCCTCGTATGTGGTGCTAGGTGTAGTGGGGTCCTCGATGTCTATAATAAAAGCGCTTGGGTCGATAGAAGCATCCCTAGACACATTCACTCGGATGTCCGTACACAACGTATATCCGCTCCCTTGTGATCCGCCTGGTTGGTGTAAGGTCGCCATGTCGATTGACGCAATACCATGTGACTTTTCTATCTCCCCTACATCTATCAGCGGAACAGCTTGCTTCATATCCATTCCAATACGTCTTCCAACGTCTATCCATGACATTTTGGCAGGGGTTGAAGCCAGACAATAAACCAGGTAGGTATTGATGGGCCCTGAAAGGAAGTATATGACTTGCACCACGAGTACAAGGTCACAAGAGAATGGTCTCACTATTCGAATAGTGACCAGCGTCTCTATCTCGGTCCTCGTGCAAAATATTGCGTCACACTCAATCAGGTGAGGTGCAATTCGAATCACAACAGCTTTCTCAGGGTCCGTTCCTGGAGAACATAACATGTTTGAGCAAAGCCATTGCTGCACCTGATATGAACGCGGGATGGTGCGCAAAATACACCTGTGTTCTGTAGAGGAATCAACTTCTCCCATGGCGTGTCGCTCGTAGGGTAAGAAGACTGGTAAGAGTCTTTCTGGTGCCCATGTTCTCTTCGGCACAGAGGTAATTATTGACATCAGACGGTCGCACGTCACGGGCAACGAAGCTTTGGGTTTCGTAGACCTTGGGGCAACTCTAGAAACGCCGACCAGGGCAATGCAGTTGAGGGGGTCGTCCTTCTGACAACACAACAAAGGGATCAGTCTGACCAGTAGCCCAATTTTAGCCTCAGACCCTGCCTCCAAGACTGGACTATCAATTGTGACGCCGTTGTGATCAACTCTTATCCTAGTCTCGCTATGGCTGGTCCAATACGGAACAATGTTGTCTGACTTTTGAAAAGCCCTTGGATGTTGCGCGAGTAGAGAACTGCGGTCGCAAAAACCGAATGACCTATTCAATAACTGGGTTGAGATATTCTCCAGTGCTCCCCAGGCTAGGATAGAGTGATCATTCGCGGTCTGGAGGATAGCTTCTTGGAGCCGTTTATAGGCGTTGTTTCCTTCTCCGTAGATCAGAGACATGTTGACTTTGAATATTCCCAATAGGCAGTAGGAAATGTCCTCAACGCGCGTCGTTTCTCTGAGTGAAGCCCAGGACATGCGTTCAGCAACGCTTGCTAGGAAGATAGGATTCGTGATGTGTTTTGTCCTCGATTCCAGATATATTATGTCGATTCCGGTGACCAGCGAGATCTCCCGCACGAAATTGTGCCGCGGGCCTATCTTCACCCAGGAAGAAGAGTAGAAATATAGGTTCTTAGGGGCTAGGAGTTCTTGCAAGGTCCATCCTCGAGTAAACCATCGGCTTCCGCCAAAGTCATCAATAAATTGCCTCGAGTCGAGATGGACGTCGGCAAGATATGCCAGGCAGGTTTCCGACTCCTGATACCATCGAAACATGGAATTGATGGCTTCTGAGAGCTCCGGACTGCTGGACTTGTCGATGCAGCAGGTATCGATCCATATCCATTGGTAGCCAAGATCTTTGGCTACTCGGCAAGCCCCCGTAACTTTCGCCCAGCCAGTCTTCAGTGTTGGGTCTCCCTGCAGGTCCGCGAACAAGACTTCCTCATCACCCCAAGTATGCGAAAGAATGGCATATGGCGGTGGGTTTGCAATGAATTCTTTGAGCTGCGCAGATGAAGTGTGCAGTAGCCGCATCGTGAGTTGGTGGGTTGGTTTGATTGGCAGCGTAGGGAAGCTCGAAATCGGTGTCGGATTCTCTTGGGTGTGGAAAGTTAGAGAGAAGGATCACAAAATGTGAAAAATAGAGAAAGTTAGGAATTGGGCAAAAATCAGGCTGAGATTGTTGATGCACAAGCGGGGTCACTATGATTATGTGCCCTGCGCTTGATCGCGCATTTGTTGATATTATTGGATCACACAAGAGTGATGTGATTCGCTGATGGTCGGCCCCTCTCGTGTAGGTGCAGGACAAACAGCGGTACTAAACGAGGGTCAGCAATGTGGTGAGGCGGGATCAACAGCGTATAACACACTTTGCATTGAATTATGAGCCTTCTTAGAATCCACCAAACAAGGCAGCAGCAGGCTACATATCTTGCCCCCAATGGTCACCCTCATAGCCGTCTTTTACCTGGACCCGTCAGGATTGGCCTTGATGGTGAAAAGTTATAGTAAGCAACTTCTTGAAAGGAAGGTTTTCATCTACTACAAGGGCAGCTTCCAGGCACTGTACAGAGACTGAAGCAAGAACCCGATAATATAATTCATCAACAAGAACAACAGGGTTATGATCCGCTCCTACGTTAGGAGGGCTTCAAAGTTATGGAGAAATTGGTAAGATTAGACAAGTATCAATGCTGGGCGAGTACGCTTTTCTAACTGCTAGACCTGTTTCAATGGAGCGGCTAACAATAAGGCCTCAAAGTTCAGCAGTCACAGAATACTCAGTGAACATGCCCGGCGGGTTGCGGTGACCAACGACCTCGGCCTTCTCGACTTCGTCCCTGATCTCCTGGACCTCCTCCTTGGAGAGCTGCACCTTGACCGACCCAACATTCTCCTCCAAATACTTCATCTTCTTCGTCCCAGGGATCGGGATAATGTCCTCGCCCTGCGCCGACAACCACGCGAGCGCCAGCTGGCCCGGCTTGTAGCCCTTCTTATCGGAAAACGTCTTGAAGCGGTCAACTAGGACCAGGTTCTTGTTGAAGTTCTCTGGGCTGAAGCGCGGCACGATGCGGCGGAAGTCATCGGGTGCAAAGTCGTCGGTGCTCTTGATCTGGCCCGTCAGGAACCCGCGACCCAGCGGCGCGTAGGCGAAGACGGAGATGCCTAGCTCGCGGCAAGTGGCGAGCAAGTTTGTGCCTGTCTCGTTCTCGATGTCCAGTTGGAACGCGTTGTACTCTACCTGGACGGCGTCGACGGGTGCGACTGTGTAGGCTCTTCGGATGCTACTGGAGGCGCACTCGGAGATGCCAATGGCCTTGATCTTGCCATCCCTACGAGAGGTGTCAGTATCGGTCCAAGAAGCATCTGCCCAGGACAAGACATCAGAGCTCTCGCTTACTTCTTTGCTTTGGCAAGTAGCTCCATCGTCTTCTCGACTGGTGTCTTGGGGTCGAGACGGTGGACGTAGTAGAGATCAATGTAGTCGACACCCATCTTCTGCAGACTGCCTTCGAGGCATTCGTTGAAGAACTCGGGGCTATTGTCGGCCGAGATGTTCCACTCGCCCTTGTCGTTGACGGTGAACTTGATGCCAAACTTGGTGGCCAGGAAGATGTCGGCACGACGCTCGGGGTGTAGCTTGAGCCACTTTCCAATCAGGACCTCGCTGTCGCCGTAGCTGCTGGCTGTGTCCCAGTTGGTATAGCCGAGCTCCCAGGCGCGGTCCAGAAGTGCCAGACACTCTTCGTCAGTACTAGGTGGGGGTCAGAACTGTGTTCCAGGTCAGGGCACGGGTGTAACAGCTCACCCAAAGGGTCCGTAGGCCGTACTCAAGCCCATCATGCCGAAGCCGAGGGCAGGTACCTGTCGCCCCGTCTTGCCAAGAGGCTTGGTGGGTAGAGATGCTGGAGGTGCCATGATGGGCCAAGGAGGGGGCCGAGTGAGAGGGTAGGGGATTGGATGTTGTGCTAGACGATGAGCTCGTTGATGCTACGTCAGTGTGTAGAAAACTGAGCTGGAAGACGGATATCGACGTACCTTTATAGTTCTTCTTCCCTTGCCCCCATATGTCCCAATGGTGTAAGTGTGGTGCGTTTGGCCGCTGGTCGACGATCCGCGCAAGGCCTGTCCCTGGTGACATGCAAATGCATCAGGCATTAGGTTGCGCAGGCGATCTACCTTGTCGAAAAGGCGTATCCATAGCTTGCACAGTCCTACAGGGGGCGGCACAGCGGATGGACCCCGGTCTTGCCTTCAACCCCGGGCCTTAAGGCCGCTAAATGCACCTGCATAATCCATGGCAGCTAGCGGGGGCACGCATCTTAACTCCGAGTTTGGCTGTCTTTCACCCCGTCTGTTGGAAGTTCAGGCCCCTCGGAGGAAGTGGACGACTCATGTACTCATGCCAACAGGCAAAGTACAGAAAAGTCTTGTCATATTGTGTGATACCCAGTTTTCATGACACTTTAGGAAGAAATGATACCAATTATAAATGAGATATCTGCCGGTGCCTTGAAGTATGTTGGAAGTATGTTCTCTTTTGAGAATACGTGAGAAACCTACAAAGACTGCGTGTTTTGGAAGATTCTCCAAACTGAGGTTTTGGTCAACAGATCATACGCAGCATGTCAGGCTCATAGATGTACTTAGTTATTATACATAATTAGGTAGTCAATGATTTTGCGTGTTGTTAAACCTTTTAAGATACGTAGGTAGCCATTCATACGTACGCGTACTCCAGACCACGTGTACAAGCTCTACCGAAAAGAACCAATAACAAGGGTCACCTTGCTTCCAAAGTCGCCTCAAGAACTCTGTTTCTAGAGCGTCAAGAAGCTGTGAATCCCCGAGTACCTTAATCTGACTTCACTACACTGCGATCCAAAATTGCGTATTTTCTTGTAGCCGAAACGATTGTAAGTGAGCCCAGGTAGTATCTTTATTTACAGCACAATCTAGTATTCTTCCCATAACAGCACGCATAACTCCTCACACCCAGTCACCAAAAGCACACAGTCTAAGCACACTGCAGCACACCGACCGCAGGTTTCTCCAAGTCACCCGTCCTCTGGCTTCCAAACTCTTCAAGTTTGACACCCACATTCGCCAGCCCACTAACCCCCTCGTCCACCAGCTCACTAACCCCCTCATGCGCCAGCCCAGGGTACACATGAAGTTTGTACCTCTTGGCCGAGAGGTGGAAGAAGATGTAGCCGTTGAAGAACTCCTTCCACTTGAGGGCATACATGGGGTCCGACCTGGTGCGCAGAAGCCCAACCACGCGCGAATTTGCTGCGATTGCCTCGGCAACGACGGTTTCGAGCACGGCAAGGGGTTCGCGCTGCTCGCAAACGGCCCGCGTGTTGATGTAGTTGTCCGTCTCGCCAGCGAGAGTCTCCTGGTGGAATCTGCGACAACACCCAGATGTCAGTAAGCGCCACAAATTCGAGGATATGTTCATACGTACGATAGGATGTCATTTGCGTAGTTGATGTAAGTCATCATATCCGGAATGCCTTGCATATACTGTCCGATATTGGGGCACTGCTCCTTCGGAAAGATGAAGTAGGCATACGCCTCGGGCACGCCGCTCCTGTCGCGGACATAGTCGGGCCACCCGCTTGCCTCTTTGCAGTGCTTCAGGCCGTGGAACTCGCCGCGTCTCTCCAGCAAAGTGGCATTGACGAATTGTAGCGTCGAGCACACGATGAAGTTGGCTACCAGAGGCTTGTAATATTTTGACATGTCATGTAGCACCTCTGCAAACCGCGCCAGGAGAGCAGATGGCTGAGTCTCTCCTTTGTGGAAGCGCTCCTGGAATCCGGCTAGATCGTCGTTTCCGGCATCATCATCGTCAATGTAGATGGCTAGCCAGGAGTAGATAGCGATGTGTAGTTTTACGGCAAAGGGATGAGTGGGATAGTAGGCCTGGACGCGCATCGTTAGTGATGTGAGTATGGCTGAGTAGACGTTGAATCATGGGCGAACAGTGCCGGAATTTTCCATTCAGGGAAAAGACTTACGCAAGCCAGAGTAAGTCCGACATCGAAGTATCGCTGCGCATGTTCAGACTCGTACGGAGCCCCTGAAGTTGCGGCATATTCGAGCATGGCAGCTTCGAGGGCAGGCCTTGTGTTAGCATGCTGAGGCGCTTCGTATTTGAGGTCGCGGACGAATTTGACAAAGATGGCTCCCAACTTGGGGTTTGCTGCTCCAAGAGCCCTGCTCTCAGTGGATTTTGCCATTTTGAACCTGAACTTGGACTGTCGTGTTGAAGAATTGAATGCGGTCTTGCAACGTTGGGTAAAAAGCAAACATGATGAGGCTTACATCACGAAGGGCGTGGTGTTAATAACTACCTTCGTCAACCCTACGTGACTCATGAGCATGTCTGCTTTTAGATCTTGGGACAACACGTAGCGGCCTTTTGCCCGTGCTCGTTAACGGCAGCTTTGTTTCAATCCCCAGAGACTCGAAGTTGGCTCACGATATTACGTAGCCAATTGGCTTACACGGCCCCGCACCCGATTCGGTTGATCGTTTAGTCTGACTGTATCACCGCCATTGGCTAATTCTGGCGTCTTCACCCATGGCCTTCTTCTTTGCCCTGCTTCTCATCTCATCTTCGCCACTTCAAAGGACCTTTCCCCCCTGTTGACTGCGCCGTCGCTTACTGCCTTGCGACTTTGCACGTTGTGAGTTGCGAACCCTGGTATCACGATCCTCACCTCATGGCGTTGTCGCTATTGGCTACATACCTCATTCTTTTCAACATTGTCAACCGCCCTCGGCCCGAGCGGGCCGCGCCTCGCCTCTTTTTCTGCAATTTTGCCGCGTTTTCGCTTCGGCATGATTGCTCACTGCGCCGCCTTATCTTGATGGCACTCAAGCGGGCCTTGGCTCTGTTTCTTGCCTAGTCGCTTACTCCCTTGTTGCTTATTCCCCTGCTGCTCACTGCGTCTGCACATCTCTCCACAGTTCAAGCGGGTCTCTTCTCCATTCACCACAACGTGGTCTGCCTACTGCCTCGTAAATCGCCAACTGTTTCGCCAAGTCGTCATTGTCGATTATTCCGTAGCGCTGCGGAGGTTATGAGTGAAATACCGTCCGTCCTTATCTGGCTTCTTGGTTTCCACCTCTCCGCCACGGTCACGCAGTCCTCTGGGGTCACTGCGACGTCGCGCTTACTGTATCTGAAGTCGTCGATCCACTTAGCGCAGTGTGTCCCCCTGTATCGGCGGTTACACGAGAACGAGATATCTCGTTCTGCCGCCAGACAAGCTTTTTGCAAGCGGAGGCCGCCGCGCGCCAGGGCGACATGGTTGCCGGCGTCTACTAACCCGTTCTCGGCTAAGCGATAGTTTCAGTCTTAGCAAGATATGCGCGGCCCAGCCTGGACTCGTGGCCAACCTTTCAGGGTCTAGAGTCTAGAGTCCCCTTTGAGTTCATGCCGAGGCTTCTTACCGTATTTTATGGAATATGGCAGGAGTTTCCGGTGGGGTTTAGCACGAGTCACCACCTCTGCTAAAGACTCTTTGTCAGACCTGCATCGAATGTAACGGCAACAACGGCCAGACCGAGTGGGTAGTTGAGCATGCGAGGCCGGTGAATGCGTGTAGCCTGCTTGGAAGGATTCTAGACCGGCGATTTGCCTCATTTCAGCAGCTATCAGTGCTGCTGCCTGGATATGTGGTGCCTTGCCCAACGTATGTTGCCAAGTGACATATGATACAACGCTGAGGAAGGTTAAAATCGTAGCCCACATAGGAATAGCCCGGCGGTAAGGGACTTCGGCTATGGAAGATAGTCTCAGGAAACGTAGTCGTGTAGAGAAAGTTTCGTAGCCCATCCAGTAAGAGAGTACGCATTACGATGAACGTGGTAAAAGCGCTTCAGCTAGTGCTTGGTCAACCGCACTCATAAAATGACGTCCGTCCTCTTTGGTTGACATTCGAAGCGAACGAAAGGTACAGCTCATAACCGTTCAAATACAACGCTGCATCATGATGGACATCATGGACATCATGGACGTCATCAATCAGACACCTGTTCCGGGATATGTCTTACTTCCTCTCGGAGCTGTAGTGCTCTATGCTTTCTCCAAGGTTGTCTACAACCTATACTTCCATCCCTTGCGCAAGTTCCCCGGCCCATTCCTCAACAAGATCAGCATCGTAAGTCTCCCGTCGTCTTTTTGGGCTCTGTTTGGCCGTATCACTGACGCTAGTAGATTCCCCATCTGTGGTCAGTATTCAAAGGAAAGCAATCCTATGAGCTGCTCAGGCTCCATAGCAAATACGGTGAGTGCCTGATCAGCACCACAACATAACCACGGCCAGCGCTGATAACATCCAGGCCATGTCGTCCGTTACGGACCCAACGAGCTCAGCTTCAGCTCAGCCAAGGCATGGAAAGACATCTACGGCCCTCGCTCGGGCCACCAGCCCTTCACCAAGGGCACCTGGTACGACGGTCTGAGTATCTACGCCGCCCAAGACATCCGCTCCATCATCACCGAGCGCGACCCCGCGAAGCACGCCGCCATGAGCCGGCTGTACGGCGGCGCCTTCTCGCGCGCCTTCCTGAACGAGATGGAGCCCATGATCATCGACTACATCGACCGCTTCGTCGACTACGTCCGTTCCAAGACGGCCGACGGCGGCACCGTGGACCTGACCTTCGGCTACAGCTCCATGACGTTCGACATCATCGGCGACCTGGCCTTTGGGCAGGACTTCGGCGCCATCGGCTTGGAGACGCCGCACAAGTTCATCCGCGAGCTCAACGAGTCCTTGGGGTTCACCAGCTTCATGGAGGCGGTCAAGCGGTTCCCGCCTCTGGGGCCCATCGGGCGCGTCCTCTTCCGGAGCCAGGTCAGCAAGCTCGAGGGTTTCGCCCGCAAGGGCGGAGACTTCGCCCTCGAGGTCATGAAGAAGCGCGTCGCGGAGCAGGACACCACCACGCGCAAGGACTTCCTGACCAAGGTGCTGCAGCAGCGCGCCGAGTCCAAGATGGACATCTCGGAGATCCAGCTCGCCGCGCAGTCGTGGGACTTCATCGGCGCGGGCACAGAGACGACGGCGGCGGTGATGACGTCCACGACTTACTACCTTCTGAAGGACAGGGAGCTCCTGGCCCGCGTCACGGCCGAGGTGCGCGCCGCTTTCCCCAACTCTGCTGCTATCACGAATGCGTCCACTGAGAAGCTGGAGCTCCTCCACCGCGTGTGTCTTGAGGGTCTGCGTTTGCCTACGGGAGCGCCGCCCATCCTGCCGCGTCTGGTACCCCGCGGCGGCGACACTGTCGACGGATACTTCCTCCCAGGAGGCACCCCGGTGACCATTGCCCCGATGGTCTCGGCGCTTCATCCCGATAACTTCAAGGACCCCTTGAAGTTCAACCCGGATCGATGGCTGGGCAAGGGCGGAGACATTTTGGAAGCGAGCCAGCCGTTTTCGCTCGGCGCGCGCGGATGTGGAGGAAAGCCGCAAGTTACATCCCTTTTCAAGTTGCCTGTTGAGATACAGTCAGATTAACGCCTTGCTAGTATCGCATGGATGGAAGTGCGTGTCACGTTAGCCAAGATGCTCTGGGCATTCGACATGGAACTGGAGAACCCCGACTTGGACTGGTTCGGAAAGGATTTCGACAACCTGCCGCAGTATGCTTTGTGGGTCAGGCAAAACCTGAACGTCAAGGCTCGGGTAGCTATTCATTAAGGCCGCCTCTGGTTGCGATCCAGGTAAGGGCGCAGGAAGTCGGACGTGTCCCTACCTAATTGTGTCTCATGGGTCGGTGGAGCGAAATGTAGTCTGGGTGATAGTCGAATTTCGAGTACAGATCAACGTACACCTAGACTGTAAAAGCCGCGAAGTTCCTGAATTCCTGGGTGGACAGGGGTGATAATTCCATTATTTTTCCATAGAGAGGAGCAGTCCAGAGCAAACGTGTCCCGTTGTAACAATATAAAATTCCTACCCTACTAGCATATTTCATATTCTAATGGCAAATTCAAATATCCAGGTCCACAAGAGCCTTCACCAAGTTGCTATCTCTGCGGAGACATGAGACCTAAATTGAATTTCAGCATAAATCCAAGCCGTATGCCTTTGAATTGATCAAACGAGATTTATCTCAGAGTATCTGAAGACACAGCCGAGGGACCACTTGTGAAATTCAACAACGCCACTCGGAACTAGCATGCTGTTGTATTAACTGCAACCGCGTCCACGCCTTTGAATACCTCGAGAAGTGGTTCTCTGGGTGCAAGGTTATAAGATGCGAGCGGTATAATTGACAGATTGTGGGAAGTCGTGTGGCGCGACTTAGGCCTACGTCTACATGTAATTTAGTTTTCTCGAAGGCAATATCTGGAGTGTCGTGAAAATTTCAGTCAGCAATAAAACCAGCAAAACGTCACGTTTCGTCCACACAGCAAAAGACGTTCAGTCCGAGATACGTACTCCATCTCAATTTCCTTTTCCCCATTTCGTCTATATCATCTTGCCTTTTATTGCAAGATCCAGAACTTTCATCCCCACTGATTATACGTTTAGCTATCCAGGCGGACTGCTTGTTGTTAATTTGAATTACGCGGTAGGTACATAACTATTATCGTCATTGTTGTCGTCTTCATCCTCGTTTATATCTTTATCTTCAAACTCGTATGACTATTACCACGTTATCTCATCCTCCCAGTTGGCTGGAAGTATCAGCTTGGATGAAATGCGGCTGCTTCTGGGCAATAGGGGAATCTTGTAATAAATATGCGTAAAAGTCTTGGTGTTTTCACGACCAACTTGAAAATTGTCAATTCGCCGTGACTTAGGCATCATTTTGCCGCAAACCCACATACAAGAATTCCATACAGACCATAACTTCATATGTCCCGCGTTACACGAAACGCTGACCGGAACCAGTTTTTGAATGCTGTCATCTGAGTCTTATCCTGAACAAAGTGCCCGACCTATTCTAGAAGCCCTCACCACCACACGCGACGTCAACCCCAACCCAGCCCACGCCAAAAAGCTAACGCCACAAAACGCCCCAAGCTCCCGCCGCCTCGCCTTGCCCTCCCACCTTCCCGCGCACCCCACAACCTTAAGCACACCCAGCCGGCGCGCGCACGGACCATCTCAGGCAAATCCCAGCACCAACCCGGGCCAACTAACACTAACACTAACACGGC